>KL255197.1:28378-41316 GCA_000699545.1 Podiceps cristatus
CAATTTTTTCTTATTACAGATTCTTATCTATGCAAATCCTATAAGTAAGCTAGAATCAAGTTTGCAAACAGAATAATATACACAGGCACGTGTGTGCAGAGGTGTATAGAAGTTATCAAGACAATGTATAGATAGTTCTTTCTAATTTTAATTGTGCCTTTGAGCAAGTAACATTTCCACTGTTCGTCAGATTGAAGTGCCATCATTTTAATATAGTCTGCTGTATGCTATCATATTCTTTCCAATCCATTTCACAGCAAAATTGTCCGTTGTTAGAAAGATATTGTTTGCATGGTTTGGTACATCACTGTCACACTATTAACCTTCAAATATTACGCACACAATTGATATACACTAAAAGAAGTGAATCAAGATGTTTTCACTTATTTTTGCTGTATAGAGGACACGCGTTAAATGACATCCTCTTAATTTGACTGACAACAGACCACAAACATGATACTTGTGTATTACAGAAATAAAGTGTAATAATAATTTTGAAGGCATCAGTGTTAGAAGTGTGGGGTTTTTTCCCCTTTACTGTAAGAAATGAATGCCCAAACTTGAGCACCGACCTGTATGCCAGCCAGCCTTCCATGGGGAGGAATGGGGTGTTCAGATCTGCTGGCTGTAGTACTAATCCACAACCAAGAAGATCACTGTTTGCCTTGATAAACTCTAAAGGCTAGGCTTTGCTATTTCCCTCTCATACTCTTATAATCTAAATTAAATAAAAATTGAAGCACTGCATATCTATTCAGCACTGGAAATATATTCAATATGCTGAAAATAGTAGCTATTGTTGTCAAGATCATCAAACCCTTAAAGTGTATGTAGGTATCCTTTGTCATAAGATAGAAGCCATATAAATCCCAGTCTATTGAAAGAATTGAGTCAATTTTTGTTTTGTGTGAATTAAGGTCTCTGTTAGAGAAGAAGTTCTGTATGTTGAAACTAAAACATGCTTAAGAACCAAATACTTCCTTTGTGGGTGACTTACAAGAATTTAATCTCATCTTGAAGTGAAGGATGATGTTTTCTCTTAGTTTTCCAGTTATTCCACAGGTTAGAGGGCTAAATCTGGCACATGGTCTTCATGGTCCCATAGGAGGTTTATTCTTTATTCTCCTGCACTGATGTTGTCAATGTAATTCTTCTCTTTTAAACTACTTTTCTGTCTTTCCACCCTCAACAAAATGGCCTTCCTACAAATACCCATCTCCCGTGGACTTCTGCAAGTGTTGTGAGGTCTGCTCCCACAAGAAGGGTTCTTCTGCTCTTCCAAATTTGTGTGGGAAAAAAACTTCTCTTTCTCTGCCCCTTTCTTATTGCCGGTAAACAGTGTTGGCTCCCAGGTTGTTGTTTTGTGCTGTGCTCCGTTTTGAATGGAGATGGGAAGAAACCATATCTGAAATGAAGCAGTCTCACCAGAAGTGGGTCCAGAGTATTTATTCTACCCATTTACCTCCACCCCACATGTCACCTTCTCCAGCCATTCTCAACAACAGAGTGCTTTTTTAAGGACAACTAAACACTGGTATTTATTTTCCAAATGGTTGAAGAAAACCGCTAGTTTTCTTTTCACAAAGTGAGTATAATTTCTGACTGGAAAGTCCCATCACATATTAGATAAAGCAGTTTTCTAGGAGTATATAAGTGATACGGAATGCTAATGTATTGTTTGGCAAGAAAAATACTTGAATATGTTTTGTGCTCATGTAAAGTTTCACAGCAAGTCCTAGAGCAGTTGGTTTTCTTTAAAATATTTGCAATTTTATGTGCGCTGCTGGTCAGTGGGTGGAGGGCTAAGAAGGCTGAAAATGTTCTTATAGCAAATAATTTTTAATGATTTTCATTATTTAAATAAAATGTAAGGTTATGCTCTAAAGTAGGTTTCTGTTGTGCTAAAATACCGAACTTGTACCATAATCTGAGACCACTGCCTCTGAGGTAATGGCACCACCTTACTCCGATTAGTCTAATTTTTGGTACTTAGTAGAGAAAATAACTGCTTTTGCTTTCTGGATTTTGTTTTAAAGACTAGCAGCGAGGGAAGTCTTTCTTTTATTTCAGAAATTCATAACAGCTGGTTTTCAATATTTTGAAATAGGAACAGAGAAAGACATGAAATATTAAAAGTGTGCCAAACCCCATCCTTTCTGCAAGCATGCCTTTGATTTCAGTAGTTCTGTTTAGTCTGTGTTATTTATACTTCTCCAATGAGAACTAATTTAAACATTCATATTCCTAGATCTTAGTTAAATATTTATCGAAGTTTATAATGCTGCTTCTGCTGATTAGTGAGCTACCTGTTATGGGAGAACAAAGAACCTCAAAAGGCAGCAAATTAAGGTCACAGGTCAGTGTTCAGGCAAAATAGAGCTGGGCTACCAAATGATTTCCCGTTATTAAGCCAATAAATCAGGCAGATGTTGATAGATGCAAGCACTGGGGCAGTGTGTCAGCCTCATGAAAAAATTGTTTAACAGATTCAGGTGATCAATGTTGTCAGAATCTTGCATGTGAAAAATAAGATGACAAATTAAGCTGTAAGGCTGTGACACCAGAGATTATTATGTGCCCCTTTCCACTACCCCCCACCACTGCCACCATCGTTTTACATCTAGCCTAAAAGCAAAAGCACAACAAATAAATAAATAAAATTATATGTCTATCCATTTGTGTCCCTTGGAAAGCCCACAAGTGAGGCGGAAGGCTAATGGATTTTCAAAGCGAATGCAACCTGCTGCATAAGCCCTGATTGAAGAGCTCTGAAGGGGAAGAAAATAGATAAAGGAGTTATTGAATTATTAATGGCCCCTATGATAGTGGTCTAATTAGACCTAAAGAGGTATCACTTTTTACTAATGGTATGACGAAAACAAAAATAACCCATCAAAAGTCGTCATGGTAGAAATTATGTTAAAATTGAATACCTTTTCATAGCAAAAGGCACTATACTGTATTTACTTTTAGCAATTTCTGGGTTTTCCATATTACAAAACACGTAGCAGAAAAATCTACCATTCATTTTTTCTGAGTGACACCAGCAGATTACTCCAGTAATTGCTGTCGAAGGCTTGGGCCTTCTTGTTTCCTCCATTTGAAGACACTTAAAACTGATGAAAAAATTAGTCTCTATTAAAAAGAACATCATTCCAGTCAATGTGTCTGCTGTCATGAGCCACAGAAAGCTGAGTGCTGCATTTTTTTCAGGTTTTTTTGTTTGTTTGTTAGTTTTTTGTTTGGTTGGTTTTGTTTGGGTTTTTTTTGTTTGTTTATTTTTTTCTGTGAGTGTTTAATTAGGTGTGCTTTTTGGAAACTTCAGAACTAGTATCCCAGAGACCTTTAATGTGATTGTCCTGGGCACCTTGCTTGGGAGGCAGTGCCCCTCATCTGGCCAGGACGAGCTCTGAGCTCGCCAGCCCCCTCCGCCCCGTTGCCTGCCCTCCTCGGTGCCCAGGCATTACTAAGTACCAAAGATCGGAACTGTTGGCCATGGTGAGGTGCAAGGGACTCAGCAAAGGGCTGTATGTGTGAGGGACTTGGCCATTTTCCTCCTGGGCCAAGTACGAGCTCTTTCCCGTTTTCCCTAATGCGACGTGTGACACAGGCCATTGCCTTTACAATAGGTGCCAAAAAAGCACGTGTGCAACATGAAATACAAATTCTCAAGCATTAAGCTAATTTGCAAGTTGTCCTTAAAAAAGCAAATATCATAAGGCTGCAAGAGTGATGACTTCAGGGGGAAAGCTAGCAGAGGAAAACAGCAAAAAGCATTCAGGCCTACCTTAGGAGATACCTGAAAGCCAGCATGAACTGTCATCGGGTCGTTTAAGATATTTTCAATAGTTGCTCTGTCAGGGATACCAGATTACTGCTGTTACCTGTCTCACAGATGGACAGGAAAGTGCTATGCATGTGAGTTTTTTGCTGACAAGCTCACCCAGAGAAAAATAAATTGTTCTTTGAATGACACCAATTCTCTATTTGTGTATCTGTCTCTGATTTTTTTTTTTTTTTTTTAATGGTGTATCCTATGCCCTGGTCCCAGCACACTCAAATGGCAGCTGGAGTCTCTCTGTAGAAGCCTGGAGACAACTGTCTTTCTCAAAGTGAAATGAGGTTGTTGGATGGAAAATATATTTGCCAAAAGATATTTTTCATAAATTCTCCCTCAGGTCTTTGGTTCAGTTCATAATGACAAGGTTGTGGTAAATGATAATTGGTAACGATTTGAAGGAAGCAAGTGTGTAGAAAGCTCCAAGTTCAACTCAGATTTTTTTTAACAAGAAAAATAAACAAGCAAAGTAAACTGATAGGTTTGATGGGGTTTTCTGAATTTGATTGATTCTGCCAATTTGAGAGAAATGCAGTTGAAGCTGTAATTTTGCAAGGCTGATACTGGTTTTCAGCATCAGGCCTTAACAGCGCAGATATTCAGGAGCTGCTTTGGGAGGTGTTGCCAGCCTGGCAAATAAACTCCCTGAGCCGGTGCGATCCGCAGGGAGGCTGTGTTCATCGGGAAGGGGCCGTGGGTGCGTGTGCTCTGGGTGGTACCTGTGGCAGCTGCTGAGACGGTCCCTCTCCCCACTACCAAACTCATCCTGCCCTCCTGGCTCGGGGGCTTAGGTGCTGACTACTTGGGTTTATTCAAAGTGAACAGAGTTATTTGTATTCAGAAGTTTTAACTATTTATAATAGGCGAGCCAGTCCAGGTCACTTTAACTGACCTGCGTTAGAAGGAAACTGCATAAATTGGTGTCCTGCTGCTGTGAAGGGTCACCACCTCTGTTTTGGGGCTAGCGGGAAGGAGAGTTTGTTGTGCTTCGTTGCAGTTAGATCAGGACAGGCAAATGCAGCCCAATTGTATCAAATATACATGAAACTCTTGAACTTTACTGAAAGGTGCCTTTCTGTCTCTTCTGTATTTAGCATAGGCCAAATCAGCCATGCTTTTTAAGAGTCTAAGCAGCCACGGCTGAATTTGGATTGGCCGTGTGTACCTTACTGAACAGGGTCAGGGATGAGAAAAAAGAGTGATGACAAACAGAAGCCCAAATGCCTACCTCTGCTCGTCAGCCACATGCACATCATGCAGAACATTTTCCTGTCGCTAAAATATCCCTGACATATCGAGTGTCTGGACGATACAGCTGGCTTGGGGGACAATATTATAAATGTGCTGTCCTCAAACACCACCTTTTTATTCCTCACACAGGCCACAAATGGGAGATCTGCAGGCATTATTCACACAAGTACCGTCGCAGAGGTGCTGGCACTGTCAACAGCACACGTCTGTCCCCATGATGTACAAGCTGCTCCACCACACCACTGTCACACAACTGTCTCTTGTATCTCCTGGGTGATGCTTTTGGACGATTTCAAGCAGTCCTGTTTCTTCTTGTTTTGTATAGAAAAAAAAGCAATAAGAAGGGGTAGAAAGCAACAATTTATTAATATCATACAGACTTGTAAATTCTCACTTTCTTTGCAATCCTGCAATAATGTCTGAGCAACATAGATCAGTTTGTGAAGTTAATTTATTTCAAGAAATACTGTGTGTTGCAGGAAACTGCATAAATACTCCATAACAGTGCCATTTGCTACACTGAAGCAATAATCATTTATTTTTGTGAGTTCCAGAGTCTTTTATTATTAACCCCAGTGGTCTCTGCATAGGTTGCTTTAATCTTTGTGGAAATGTGCAAACCTTCTTTTATCAACTTTTAATTATCATACGTTGAGGGAATTGAAATGAGCCCGCTGGGTACCCTAGGGACCAAGACATCGCATGTGATGTATATTGTCATTTTAATGGAGACACATTAACAGTTTCTGAATAGACGATGTACTTACAGCGGGCTGTTAAAAAATGCCTTGAAATTTGGGTTAAAAATGAAAAATGTAGGTCCTTGGTTTAGCATGTGCGTAACAAACTGTCAGAAGACTACATGTGGTTATATAATTAAAGGCCGCTGTTCTTCACTCCAGACAGTGCTGTTAACGAGTCGACTCTATCGAGGGTCTCTTCTCAGATATAACTTAGGGTGCTATATGCTATCATTTTAAAACAGCATGAGTACAATGGCAATTTATTAAAATACTGTTAACTCTCTCAACACGACCATGAGGCTAATTAAATATAACAAGTTCACTTCTGGGACCGGCTCTGCAGTCTGCAGGCTGTTCTTTCTCCAGATCCTTTGGGGTTTCCCATCTGTGTGGGAGACCAAGAGCAGCCCCATGCGACAGAGTTTTGTGCACTTGGAGAGGTTTGTAATTCCCTGTCAGAGAGGTGAAAATTACATTTAGGTCTTGATTGCCTGCAAGATTTCGGGGCAAAATTTTTTATCTGAAAGTCTGTCTTAATGCTGTGACAGTTTCTTTCTTAATAGTGGGGCTATGTTTATACTGGTGAGTTAAACATGGCTGCAAACATGATGGCCCAGTTCATGAAGCCACCTGATGCGAAACAGCCCGTATCCATCCCTAGTTTAACTGTCTCTTGCTTCCACGAGAGGCTGGCTGTATGCAAACTGTCTGCTGAGCTGTACCTCTGCCCTGTTAACTCTGACTTGTAGGCAAGAGGAGTTGGGAGAGTACTAGCTGGCCTGGGCCAAAATCAAATCACACCAGGGATGCTCTAATAATGAAGGGGTATAAAGTCTCATGTCCCAGATCCTGAGAGTCTCCCAAGGTGCGGTTTAATTTCCTGGTAACTTGTGAGTGCTATCACAAGGAAAAAATGTTCAGTTAATATGTTTTTAATCAGATAATTACCAAAGCTATTTGTTGACTCATTAACAACACATAATTAAGCAGCAATCAGGAAAACTATAAGTATCAATATCACCAATACAACCAATGAACCACAATATTACACCTTCACACAATGTTAATTAACACCTACAAATTTCTAGACACCCCTTCCATAGCTAATCCCCAAAAGCTCTCATCTCGCCCACACCGAGTTCGGGCTCCCCTTGCTGCACGCGCTTGTAGGAACTGTGAGTGCCCCAGCTTTGCGCACACTTGTCCTGCTTCCTACAACCCAGTGAGGGATGCACAGGACAGTGAGAAAACACCCCCAGGGTTTGCATATGCACGCTCGAGGTGTGCGTTCTGCCGGAGTCCCTGGATGGTCAGGCCTCCAGCTGGAGTGCAGAGGCCTGTTGCATTCAGAGACCGATGGGCAGCCTGTGAAGTCTGGCCAAGGCAGAGGTCCCCGAGGCCACGGGGTGACTCCTGGCAGTACCAGACCCAGGTGTGACTCTGCTGTCTCCACTCCCAGGTCTCTCCCCAACAAATTTTCATGCCTCCTTTGTACTCTGTTTCAAGAGTCTCTGTAACTCCCCAGTAGCTGCTTATTCCAGCTGACTCTTGGCTTTCTCGATAGCATTATCTGCAGGTGGCCTTTTAGGCAGTCCCGGGTATTCAGTTCACTTACGCTGCTCACACTGTCATGCCTTTCTTAGCAGCCGTTGTCCAAGCTGTTCTGCCAAGGGTGAGCGGTGGGAGCCAGCCCCGCAAAGTAACTTCCGTCCTCTGTAGATAGATGAGTGTGTGTTCAACTGGACTACACAGCACGAAATGTACACCCATCTTTCTTTAAAAAGAAAAAAAATAGTAATAATAACTCCAGTATGATGGACTTGCATTTTAAATGTTTTTATTGCTGAGTAACAATAAACCCTTTCACTTTAAAAGGCTCTATAGTAAACACTTTAGCAAGAAGCTTGATAGCCTTTCCTTCAACTTTGTTGTATAAGAATTGAAGTACTTCTTCAAGAGGAGTGAATACAGGCTGTATTAACTCATAGATTTGATTCGTACAAATGAGATTGTGGTCAGATAAAACCATATTGTTTTTATTTGCATATGTATTTTCTGTATACTCTACTGACTGCTTAGAATTAGCATGTTGTTTTCAGCAAAGCCATTGGAGTTTCTGCCTGCCTTTTTTTTTTTTTTTTTTCTTTCAGCTGCTTATGTCATATTTTCAAAGGCAGGAAATAATCACTTTTCCTACAATCTGTTTTGTTAACATAAGAGACGTTTCTAAATAACAGCCTAAACCTTCAAGATGGGCTTGACTGATGCTCCTTTTTTTGTGACTCATATTCCAGTGTCTGTGTAGATATTTTTCTGTAGGCTAAATCTGTGTTCAGCCTTCTAGTGAGTCGTTTTCTGTGATCTTTCTGCTCTACTCCTGAAATGTCTGTCTATCTATAATGCCAGCTCTGGAAGCCCTGGTGAATCTTCCAGGTACATGACAACTACCAACCCACAGCTTCATTTCTGCAGTACGTTCTGCCTTGTTTTCTTCTGTGAGTCAAGATGGTGGATGGTGTTACAAAGCACACGCATCCATAATCTGGAGATAGTGGTAGGTTGTGTTTCCTGAACTTGTAAGTTTTAGAAGGCCAGCTGTGAGTCAGCAATATTTTTTTACTACGTGTTGTCAGGAGCATTTTTACAATAGGGGTGGCATACTTAATCTAATGCTATTATAGATAAAAGAAAAAGATTGGGATCTGATAATTCTGGATGAACTATTATCTCATGGACTATTTTTCTCTATCTGTTTCTAAATAGTAATAAAGGTGTGCCACACTTATGACTATTTTAAGCTTTGATCAAGGCATATGTGTAGTAAATAGCCTGTACGTAGAGCACACTGGGATAAATTGTGTGACTTCCTTTCAGATTACCCCATAATATCCAGGCAGTGTTTCTTACTTTGAGTACTAATTATCCTGCAACTTAATTGAGCCATGAATTACCCATAATTATCTATTTTCCATGGTTAAACAAAACCATGTAATTATGCTCTCTTCAATGCCTTGAATTTATACATGGCATGAATAGAATTTAGGCCAATATGTACTGGGGTAACGGTAAGAGTGGGCTTATTCTTTCAGCCCTGAGCTTCTTCATAGCAATACAATTTGGTTTCAAGAGAGCCAGAGATGTCCCCCAGAGAAAAGACAATCTACTCTGGGGACATGAATAGTGAAGAGGTAGTCTAAAGGGCGTCTTTAATCACCCTGATCACTGCTGCCTAGGCTAGGATTGGGTTAAGGTGTGTGGAGACGCGTGGTCACAGTGCACTAGAGCACTGCTATTCCCCATGTACTGCTGCTTTTGCAGCTGTGAAATGCTTTTGCACCGCATTTGTTTACAGCAGGCAGACAGGGCCTTGAACAGCTCCAAGATGAAGTGACCTTTGAAGGTGCTTGAAGTTATCCATCTCTGTCTGAAGCATAGTAATTGAGACTCAAGCCTAGCTTTGCCCGAATTAAATCATTAAGTAACTAAAAACAGACCTAAGAGATATTCCCTGGAGTAGAATAGATACAAACCTTTAGGATAATGTGGTCCTAAACCTTATTTCCTGAGATTTGGCATCTCATTTTACAAAGGCCAATAGATGGCATGCTCTAAAACAAATAGAATGCAGGAAAGTCAAAAAAACAGATAAAAGGTTTTGAATCATGTCATTCTCTGGTGTGTATCTCTGTTATGCATCCCATGATGGAGCACCTGCACCAAGGCTTTCTAGAAATGACATATCGCAAAAAGGTCAGATATCATGCAATTCCTCTGCTGAAGCATCTGTCAAGTCATGTTTGCCGTCAAAACAAGGTAATGTCCTGAAAGCAAGCAGTATGTTTTGCAACAGTCTGGAGCATATGGCACTGGAAATGCATGTCAGTAAAGTAAAAGTCATGCCATATACCTGCTTTTCAACTGTAGCATGTTATTTGTCATAAAAAGCTGCAGTTGTTTAATTTTTCATAAACGGTTTCCATGTATTCACATCTTGCTTCATGTACTGTTTTAAAAGTGCAAAGAGTAGGAAGCCTTTTTGCTCATTATAGAAATCTTAAATGTCAGAATATAATGTGTAGTAAATACATCATTAGACAAAATGCAAGGGTGATTCTCATTTACACAGAAGTCCACTTACATTGCTTCAGCAGTGCAGAGCAGTGTTAGTTTAAATCATCGGCTTGAAGTGTAATTGAGAATCAGGCCCAAATACTTCAGTTTAATCCTAATTAACTAGGAGTCTTCTTTTGCAAATCCTTTGTGAAATTCTCAAATAAAAGGTTACAGTTGTTTCTAAGGAGAAGTAAGTCTTGAGAGTAAGGTTATAGCTATAACTAAATCATTTGGGTATGGTTTCAAAGCCATGCAACGTCCTTGAATGCTAATATTTGCAGTGGGGAATGTACATGATGAAATATGTTTTAAAATGTGCGGGGATACCATGCCGATAGTAGCACCAGAAATACATATATTAGATAAAATATGAAAGGCTCAACTTCCTCCTCAGTGGCTCCACACAAAAAGAATTGCTGCATTCCAGTTGAATAAAAGCTAAAGCACCTTCTTCCTTCAGCAGTTTTAAATATTTGCCAGACAGAAGGAATTTAACTTCATTTCTTATTTCATCTCCCCGCAGCAGAGAAGTTATGCGGATTGTTGTATAGGTCAGTGCAACCAAAACTTGGCTTTAGGTATGCGATGTTCACTGAGGGCACCTCTCGCATATGCTGCCCGCCCTAACTGAGAGCCAGAGGGAGAGAGGCTTAAGTCAAGGTCAAAGCCTATGTATGAGAAAGGCAAAGCCCTAGGTACTCCTCACTGGGCTAAGAAAACCCACGCTTGCTTATGCCTTGAGGTGGCTCTTAAAGGCAAGAGGTAAGTGCAATTTCTAGTGAGCATGTCCTTTAAGCACCAACTGCTTTGATTTGGGAAGGTATCAACTTGTAATTGCCCCATATCACATACACTTTTCTTTATCACCTCGAGCGGCTACTACTTTAGAAAAGATGTTGGACTAGATGGACCATTAGTTCCTGTCATTTCATGCCTTTTCTCCTGTTTGGGAAACGAATAATTTGATTGCTGCATTGAAATAAAGTCGTAAAGTCCTGATGTCTGCAAACTTCCCTTCTTGCTTTTTACCACTTCATTGCTATTCAGGATTATATTCTTATTACTGGAGTGTATTGTAGCCTGTGAAGGATGAGATCTGTGTCTGGTAGAGATCAGAACAGCCTGGCTTATTGTCATACACTTGTGTTTTTAATCAAAGTATCTTTACATGCACTATTGTGAATACGTACGTCGGAAAATATGCGGTGAGATAAAGATTACTCAGCACTTTATGACAGCAGAAACTGGAGGTACTGTGTCCCCATCTAGGTCTAAGCCTAGTGGGACCCCTGGAAATATTTAGGGCTAAATGTTGAACCTACAAAGCTTGTGAAATGTGCAGCCTTGTTATGCGTACGTGTCAGAAATACAATTTCTTTTGGAAAAAATCTGTGAACTTGAAAATCTTTCCTATACTTAAGATCCGCTTAAAAACTTAGCAAACTTCCCAACCCCAAATCCCTAACAGTAAATTGAGGAAAGTTGCTGTAAGATATTCTAGCTAATACAGGGGAAAAAAAAAGAAAAAAAAAAATAGTTTCACTTAGCAATTTTTAGAAACTATATTAAACAGCAGCTGTCTTCTTATTTAAGAGGATTTTGTTTGTCTGCTCCCTCAAAGATGGCAAGAGCGTTTAAAAAGAACTGCTGAAAATTTTAAAATCCTAATGAATTATGAATGTAGTGAGAAATCCATAAACCTATTTACTTGGATGAATCTAGACAGAACATTTATTTTTGAGTCCTCACTTCTTTAGCATTTATGTTGAAAATTGACTTACTCCAAACTTCACTTTGGTCCAAGTTCCCTTTGGAATACAGAAACAGGCTTGCTGCTCACACAGCTGCCTGGCCTTCTGCCTTGGACATATAAGCAGAACTTTTAAAGTTGATTTCTTTGAAGTTTACATCCTCAAGCCATGAATTCTTTGTCATTTGGATTGATTTTTCTATCATTTCCCAGGCTTTATAGTCTTTTAAGCTTTTAAGACTTTTCTATCTGTAGAACGCTTGATTCAGGAGTATTTTAAACATACTTAATTGTAGAAAATACAATGCGATGGAAAATCAGCTATGCTTTTCAAAAGATATAGTGTATTACATTGTGAGAAATATTTTCAAGACTCTCCATGTAGCAGTGTGAAAGAAAGGATCAATACACAGAATGAGCATGTCTGATATATTTCTGTTCAGATCCAGCACAGCAAACTCTTGGCAGCAGGGACATGTCTGTCTTTGAAGAACTTGACTCGGGATTTGTTAAGGATTTGAATAGGTTTTGCTGAAACCGGTGTCTGTGTGAGACTGACTCTCCCGACGCCGCTTTGCTTTCCCGTCTGCCTGCCGCTGGGTGCCGGTGCGGTCTGGGCATCGGTTCTCTCTGCCCTTGTGCCGTTGATTCCCCCGCGGCAGATGCCAGTGCTGCCTAACGTGGACCCACCATCACTCAGTGTCTGGCGTGAAGACCCACAGAGTGAGGCACCTTCAGGCTACACGGTGTTTCAGCCAGGATATATTTTGTCACGGGTTTCTGGGTCAGGGGAATACTGTTGGAAAAAGCAACTGCAGGTGCAGAAACTCAGCCATCCTTTGTACCTGCGGGGTACAGGTACCACGACCCAGCGTGGTGCAGACCTCCTTCCACTGGAGGAGCTGAAGTCTTGCGCATGGGGCACCAGGCAGTTAAGAGGTCTGTATGGAAGTTTGATGTTAGCCATTAGCATAACTATGTCACAGAAAACAAGACTGGATTTTATATTTCTCATCAGTGTTATCTGTGGAATTGGTGAAAGGCTTTTAGGTTTCCTCCTTATTCATCAACCTTTAAAAGTATTGAACAAGCAGAAACCCTATGTTTCTCCTAAGAGTGTCTGCACTTCCATTTTGGAGGACTTGGAAAGAAATAGTCCTCCTCTGACCTTGGTATTCCCTGCCTCGTTTCTCTCTTTGTCCAGTGTTCTCTGCCCTCCCTCACCCGGGCGCTCCCCGGGGCT
>JMFS01003329.1:0-11382 GCA_000699545.1 Podiceps cristatus
TTACCGTTTGGGGTTAAACCACGACATGCAGGCACCTTTTCCTGCCTGAAGTGACCATGCCACAATTATCCAGGACAGAGGATTAGATTTTAATGCTCTCTCTACGCACCTACACCTCCTAAATATTCAGCCTGAAGCCAGCACAGCATGCTGCAGCCTGACAGGCTGCACACTGGGAGCAATTTAGATCTTGCTCCGTGCATTTCTCTGACCTCCACTAATCTCCCAGGTGGAATTCAAGGTGATGGTTTTAACCTACAAAACCATCACCGCTTTGAGACCTTCTTAGCTTAGAAATCCCTCCCTCTCTCCCTATCGGATGCTGATGCTGTCTCTCAGGGGACCTGTACCCACGTGGTGTGTCAGACCCCTGTTTTTGTTACCATTCTGTGCAAGCCATCAATTTCCTTCATTCTCTACAGCTACACTGAGCAGCAGTGGATCTATTCACAGGTACACCTCTTATTTAGCCGGTGACTTGTAACTGGTTGTTAAGGTGCCTGAGGCACAGAATGAGTACCTACAAGTACATTCTAAAAAGAGCAAAAAATGAATAAAAGAACAGTTGTCTGCTGCATTTGCAGTTAATTATCCACAAGCTTACTTTCCTCTCCCCCTCCCCAGCACCCACTTGAGGACTGAGCTCACATGTCAGATGCCAGGCATTCATGCACAGTGTGGCACTGAGGAGATTCAACAACACGTGTTCACCACTTGACTGTACTCCCTTCATCTACCACTCATCATGCTCAAAAATTTAACATCAACCATCTAATGTGGCAGAGAGGCATTGACTCCTTCGATCATCTTAAATATCTTCCAGCATGCTCTTTCTGTTCATCTGCTCTCCATATGATTTTCTGTCTCTTACCAAACTAGATCCCTCCTCAGCACTTGCTCAGAGGTCTTCTCTGGGCCATACAACTTCCTTTTTGTTGCCAGAGTGTTTTCCAGTGCCTTCTCCCCCAGCCTGCCCCCACTCTCTCTCAGTGTGAGTAAAATGACAGATGTGGAGCTGAAGGTTACAGAGAGAAAACCACAAAGCCAAATTGTTTGTATGCACCTTGATTTGTGGTGCTGTGATAGGACCAGACTGCTCCAGCATAGCACGATCTGATGCCTTTTTGAAAGAATGAGAGGTGGATTTAGGCCAGCAATTTAAATACTGAACTGATAGGTGCTTTAGAAATGAGATACAGAAAGAATGCTCTCTTTTATAGCTGTTGTAAAGCCCAGCTCTCTGGATATTTTGAGTTCATAAGAATGACAGGTCAATAGCTCCCTTTCCCTCCATTCAAAAGTGTGGGCAGAGCTGGCAGATGCCTTGCCTGTACATTAGGATACAGTGCACTGACTTTCCTGTAGATCTTACCAGAGCAATCAGTAGCCTGGAGACCTCCAACCAGCTGGTTATGCAGCTGTCTAATAACTGTCATATGGCTTCCTGCTAGAGGAGAAAGGGAGCTGAGGAAGATGGAGTGAGACTAATTAAAAAGGAAAACTTTGAATATGTTGCTTTTAACTTCCCTCTGCCTGGTAATTCAACTTCCTAAATTAGCACAAGATAATGGAAAAAGCCATAAAGCAACTGGGGGCGATCAGTGAAATGGCATCAGAAATCATAGAATTTGGAAATCTATCCACTGTACATCTCTTCCGTATCTTTCATTACAGTCATCAACATTATTATGGCATTTTCAATCCTTCATGAAGTCAGTTCTCAAAAAATGGGTGAGTGGCAATAAAAAAAATAAATAGAAAGAGCTGCTGTCCTCTCAAAGGTCCCCAAAATGCTACACACAGTAGAGAGGAAGATTACATTAGACTGGAGTGTGCACTGGAGTGAAGAGAGGAGCACTTTACTACCACTTCAGGTTTGGAAGGGGAGGGATTACTCTTAAGGACATGTGGGGGTGCCAAGTTTTGGTGTGTGGCTGAAATACAAAACATTTAATGGCAAACACTTTCTTTTTTTGAAGCTTGAAATGATGAGCACATTTGGGGTTCAATAGTACATTTTGTCCATGAAAATAAAGCATTATGAAATGCGTTTGATTAAAGAGAGGAGTAGAATCAAAAAGTGAATGAAAAGGAGGGAGGGCAGTACAACATGGCTGCTATGCCACTGTACTTGAATGAGGTCGAGAACTCCTCTAACAATGTTCAAACCAAAGATTTTAACCAAAGACGACTACTCACAGGAGCTTGTTTTAACCACTGGATTGAAAAATAGTTGAAGACACGCCTATCTCGCTCTTGTCTTTTGAAGCTGATGTAACAGTTCTTTAAATATTCACTGGCACAGAGACCAGAAACCATATAAATAACTCTAACCTCCTGACTAAAGTCAGTTTTTCACTTTGTGTCTGTGAATACTTAAGGCAGATACAAAGTGGTTCTACTCTGAGCTTCAAAAGGACAGCTCAATTCAGAATATACAATAGCTAGCAGTTGAGCCACTCTCCTGAGGGACAGAAGACTTACTTAAAGTCCATACATTCTCAGAGAAGGAGAGAGCAGTGTGAACAACTCTTACAGTCCCAACAGCCTACCCAGATATCTTGCAAAAGGACAAAAGAACAGTTCCTTCCTCTCATGGTTTAACCCCAGCCAGAAACTCCGCACCAGAGAGCTGCTCGCTCACTCCTCCCTGGTGGGACTGGGAAGAGAATCAGAAGAGTACAAGTGAGAAAACTCGTGGGCTGAGATAAAGACAGTTTAATAGGGAAAGCGAAACCCACATGCACAGGCAAAGCAAAACAAGGAATTCATTCACTACTCCCCACAGGCAGGCAGGTGTTCAATCATCTCCAGGATCAGCCATCTCCAGGAAAGCAGGGATCCATCACATGTAACGGTTACTTGGGAAAACAGAATGCCTAAGACCAAACATCCCCTCCTTCTTTCTTCTCCCCGCCAGCTTTACACGCTGAGCATGACACCATACAGTATGGAACATCCCTTCGGTCAGTGGGGGTCAACTGTCCCAGCTGTGTCCCCTCTCAACTTCCTGTGCCCCCCAGCCCCCTCGCTGGTGGGGTGGGGTGAGGAGCAGAAAAGGCCTTGGCTCTGTGTCAGCCCTGCTCAGCAGTGACTGAAACATCCCAGTGTTATAAACGCTCTTTTCAGCGCAAATCCGAAACACAGACCTATAATGGCTACTGTGAAGAAAATTACCTCAATCCCAGCTAAAACCATCACGCTCCTACCCTTTTTTTGTGAATGACACTTCCATCCGCAAAATATTTGTCCAAAATCATACAGTGAAATCTGTCTGTATTTGTTAATAATTTTAAGTAGACTTAAATGCCCCTTTTTTTAGAAAAAATAGAGCTCTGTGTGTGTGTGTGTGCGCATGTGTTTTTGTGTGTATGCACCCACTCATGGTTGTCCACCTACAGTTGCACTGAAATCCTTAGATCCAAATTAGATCAGATACAGATTGCATTCAAATGTGGAAAAGCCAATTCAGTCACAATCAAATGTCAGGATAATATCTGGTCCCAGAAGATTTCAGACCATGAGGTAAGAACCAGATACATTAAAAACTCTAGCAGTAAGTACGGAAAAAAAATGCCAAAAACCAAAAAACCACACCACCCAGAAAACCTCCAAAATACAAAGGTAGAAGAGAGAGAAAGCAAGCACAATTGACTTCTTTCAAAATCAGTTGATCTCAGGAAACAACTCACAAACCATTTCTTGTGAAAATTTAGCAGACTGAAATCCAGCCCACGACCTTGGTCCACTGCAGCCTCAGACTCCATCTCAGGCAGAAATGTCAGTCACAGCTGAACTCTCTTCCACACAAGAGACCAGGGCACGTAGGCAGCTTGCTAGGTTTTTGCATTAAGACAACTCATTTGCCAGTTATTTGACAGGTGGAATGAAGGTCCAGAGAGGAAGCATGGAGTGTAGAGAGATGACAAATACCCATATTTCCTTTTGAAAAGTTAAAATTACTTTGTGCAGTGTATTAATGCATTTTGTGACAAAGGGACAGGCACTGAATTAACTTATCTATGGTGAAGCCCACACATAAAATACCATGAGTCTGGCATTTTCTTCATCCTTCCAGACCTTTGATGTAACTTGCTTTACGAGCCATCAGACCCTCTACTTCAATGTAAACAGAATTGAGCAAACCCCTTGCAAAGCTGCTCAGAACCAAATAGGCCCCACAAAGGTCTGTGCTGAAAATGAGAGCAGAACGTTAAGTAGAGAGAAACAAAAAAAAGACTTATCACCTGGGCTGGGAAAGGGCAGGGTCTTCAGGGATGCCAGAAGGAAGAAAGATGTCTGAGGAAAGGGTACAGGAGCAAGAGAAGGGAACTGGCTGGGCTGAAGCCATCTTTGCTTACACTCTTCTAAGGACTCTGCAGATGAAAATACTTCCAGGTCTTGAATATATGGGAGTTAATGCTACTTGGAGCCTTGTAAAGCAGGCTTTAAAATACACGGCGATATTTCAGACATGAATATTCAGGCATCATGAGTCAGGACACACAAATTAATAAGATTTAAAATATTTTCAAAAATAGGT
This sequence comes from Podiceps cristatus, assembly GCA_000699545.1. Classification (NCBI taxonomy): domain Eukaryota; kingdom Metazoa; phylum Chordata; class Aves; order Podicipediformes; family Podicipedidae; genus Podiceps; species Podiceps cristatus. The sequence continues at coordinate 4,544 of JMFS01003329.1, forward strand.
TCTTTTCCTGATGTTTTTCCCTACCTTTGGGACATACAAGCTTGGATTGCATTTTCCAATTTTCCTCTACAAATGTGAACTCTAATGAGTAATTTATTGAATTATTTATTCTTATACTGAGGACTGATATTCATGCAGCAGCCCCATCACCACTCCCTGTCCCCCTCCCCATTACTACACCACCAAATATAATGACTTTAAGATTTGCTTTTAATTTTCCAGGAGGCCATTTGTCCTTCCTCAACCTCAAGCCAGTGGTATTCGTTCTTCTCTGTGGGTTTGCCCCAAGCTAACCCAGCTGCCTTTCCTATGTACAATTGACTTCCTATTGCCTCCACTACTTCAAAGACCAAATCATGACACTAGGGTTAGAAGTGTGACTATTATTAGAAAATAAAAAGAATCCCAGAACAACCAGCACTTCTTGGACTATTATTTTTCTTGCTGAGCAAGAGGTTTGTGGGATTTTTTTTTTCTGCTGGTATAAATACAAAACACAACCACTGAGAAAGAATGATAACGAAAGGCTGCTCCCTGGGTACCTGCAAAACTTTTCTTAAATTAGACCATCAAGGTCCAAATTATCCTTCACAGTAGATCAACATAGCCCCTTTGAATCTGCTGGTGCTACATGCATTTACACTACCTTTGAAACCAGCTGTCCAACAATGTAGACAGGATAGCAAGGCAAAGAACCACATATAAGTCATCTGAGCACTAGGTTGATGATGGGGGGTATAAACTGTCCAAATCCTCTGTTCTTCACATTTTCTTCCCTAATACCTGTAGCCGTAATACCTGATTTCAGGCTGGAGATGAAAGGAAGGCTCCTTTGTGGCTCTTGTTCTTCTTCCTTGTTGCTGTTTTATTTATTCCTTGCCTACTCCTGTTGCAGGAATTTGCTGCTCCTTTCAGGACACATGGCATGGAAAGAAACCCATGAAATCTGATGCAAGAGGACCTCAGGAGAAATAGGAACGGAGAAAAACAGCCAATGCAGAATGATCAGTATACGCCTGGGTATTGAATATTTGATGAACCTGCCTGTTCAAAAGAAGAATCAGCTTTGCTTAGTTCAGCCCATGAAAGTACTTTAATGGGTAGAGAATAATATGTGCTGAGATCCTCACTCTGTGATAATGTAGTACTAGGAAGAGATCTGCAGTTTCTCTCTCTTGCCCACCCCCTCACACACGTATACCTGTAAAATGGCTACCATTCCAACTACAGTACTTCAGATGACTTCATTATATAGATTTTCAGAACAGAGATAATAGTAGCCACTTGATTCCTCCCTCCATGAGTGGGATGATAATGTAAACAAAGCAAAACTCATGGAGTGAGATAAAGACAGTTTAATATAACAGCAAAGGAAGAGATAATAACAACAACAACAACAGAATATAGGGGGGGAAAAATGATGCACAATGTAATTGCTAACCACCTGCTGACTGATACCCAGCCGAACCCTGATTCCTCCCCCAGGCCAGCTCCCCCCAGTTCACATCCTGAGTATGACATCATGTGGTATGGAATAATCCTTTGGCCAGTTTGGGTAGGTTGTCCTGGCTGTGCCCTCTCCCAGCTTCTTGTGCACCTCCTAGCTGGCAGAGTACGGGAAGCTGAAAAGTTCTTGACCTTAGCAACAACCAAAACCATCAGTGTGTAACCAACACTATTCTCATACTAAATCCAAAACACAGCATTATACCAGCTACTAGGAAAAAAAATAACTATCCCAGCTAGAACCAGGACAATAAGTTTCAGGTTTTAAGTATTATGGAAGAGATATCAAGGCTTCTGGGGAATTTTCAAGTGTAATGTTTTCATGGGTTTTCTACAAGTGTAATGCCTAACAAACCGTTTATTTTTCAGTTGGAAATATTTGTGCACGTTCGTTATCTCTGTGAATCTCAGTACTGTAAAAGGAAATTCCAGTTGCTTTCTTGTCAGGTGGTCTTGGAAATTTCTGGCTGAAGAAAACCCTAATAGACTTCTTAGAAATGAAGAAAGAATGAGTTCTGAAAAAGATGGAAAGCTGAGTTCCCAGTGGTTTACAGTCATATCCTAAATCTTGTCAGTGAAGAGTTTCACTTACTTTTTCTCAGAGCAAATCCATATATGTGAGAAAGAACTGAAAACTACCTGATTCATGCATCATAAGAACAATTATTACCTAATAATCAGCTGCAATGCCAAACTTCACCCTAAGTCAGACCTGAGAAAATGAACATTGTTAGGGAACAGAGGACAGAACTTCATGCCACACAGTTATCACAAAGCAGATTTTATCTTGTACAAATCATATTACTAGTGAGGAAAATAAGCAGAAAAGCTCCTTTTTCATCTGTGAAACAGGCAGCTTTGGGGTAGGTATATATCCAGGAAGCTGACCATGGAACCTCTGAATATTTCAGATAGATAGATTGAAACTTAAGCTAAACATCTGCTTTTCCTTTCTCTGTGGTGAATAAATGCACCAATGCTGTGATGTAATTTGGCTCTGTTGCCAGGAATATCAGTGAGGACACCGGGTGATCATTAGTTCAGATGTCTCAGCTTTCCAGGAAATAAATTACAAAAAACCCCCAATAGAACACATGTCCTACTTCATATTTTTCCTACTCAGAATAATCCTGTCTAGTCATTAGCTGATAGAATTAATGGTCATAGTTGTAGAGTAGTTATTGATGTTGAAATAGTGGTATAGTAGGTTCTCCGTAAGGGCCTCATAGTACTTTCTTTAAACAAAGAATTGCTGAAAAGAGAACAAATTTGACAACACAAATTTGAAGACAGGCACGGTCAGCAAGATTGCTACTGGAATTAGGAGAGAATTAATGGGACTTTAGTGCATTTCTACACATATTGCCTCCATATAGTATTTGTTCCAGTCAATATAAAAGTAAGATCCACTAAGCCAATTTCTCAGTTGCAGATTTTTTTTTTTAATTAAAAAAAGGAAAATATATTTAGATTGATCTGAAAAACCCTGACTGCTGCCCACAGTAGAGATAGTTAAAGAATGCCAAAGGAAACAGGGTTTTACCAGCTTTGGGAGTGCTGCCAAACACAAGGAGTCAAAACGTATCAGTTTGCCGTAAGAAATTTTGTTGCTCGGAAAAAGACAACAGTTTGGGTCATTAAGCCTTTAAAAGACAAGACACCAGTGTCATAACTGACACAAAGACCAGTTTAGGTATGGCCTGAGGAGTCTTAGAGGAACTGTTGAGAGAGAAGCAGCTGAAAGCAGTAATAAGGTCAGCACAGGTCCTGCTTTGAAAGAGCTACATGAGGGTGAGGATCAAAGCCAATGGTGAGGCCCCATAGGGAAGCATCTGGACCTCAAGTAGATGCAGACATGCAAGAAATGAGGTGTACTGGCCAGGCCTGTGAAAGGATAGACTGTTCAGCATTTGTCAGCCCAGCAGTAAGATCATATGCAACTATTTTATAAACAGAGGAAACCATTAAAAATTATATCTTACCATAAGAATTGTCCTGACTCTTGTATGTACCGTATGGTACCTTCTGTTATGCAGCTTGTATCCTGAGCTTAACGAGGAAATCACCCTAGCGTGAGATACTACTTAACTAGTCAATATAGGCAGTATAGTAATGAGAGCAATTAAAACACCTTATGGTACATATCTTTCTCGAACAAAAGTCATGGCTGTGATACAGAGGCTGCCGGCAGAACAGACGAACTAACTTCTCTCTTTGAGAAATGGATCTGATGGAGAAAGGTGTGTAGAGATAAAAAGGGCTCTGATTGATAAACTGATTTCATAACTGATTATGTTATGCACTGAGAAAGCGTGAGACTGCCAGAACCATTAAGGGGTTGCATGCAGCTACCACAACCCGTACTGATACTCAGTGAGACACACTTCTTGGACTTGGTGGCCTGCCATTCTAATTTTGTGTGTCTTGATTTCACATTTAAACACATTGTTTGTCTCCTACACGTATTTGGCTGAGATGATTATTTATGCGTCTCATCTTTGTTGACAGGAACTTTATCCTCCCTTTTTGCTTCCAGATGGATTCATGCTACCACCATGGCAGGTCGCCCAGCCTGGTCCAGAAGTTTAACAGGCAAGATAGTACTCACAAAAAATAACCCCAATACCCTCCTCAACACACCAGGGAAAAAAAAAAAAAAAAAAAAAGGGAGAATTAAAAAGAAAAAAATACCACTGACAAGCCCGCTAGATCTAGACTCAGTCCAATTACATGAAAATCAGCTAGGGACTGGGTGGCATATGGACTGGGTAATGGCTTACAGAATGCTCTTCTGCAGGGGGTTGGGTTAAAGGAGTAAGAGCATGATTCACTCTGGTTTCTACTTAAAGTCACATGCAGAAGTCACAAATAGAGCTCAGAATGGAAAATAGCTATGGCATGCGCAGCTGTTTTTCTCGGTAGCAGCACAGGCAGGGAATAAAAAGACACCATCCAACCCTAAAGTTTGAAAATACATGATCGTTCCCTAGACTTTAACTCCAGCTTTGCCAGCCAGGTAGGAGCATGAAGAGTAAATACACTAAAGAAAACAAAATGCAAGAACATTATGTGTTGCAGTACAAGGTTACCAGGTGCCATAGTTACAAATCTCCCCTCTGGGACATTGAAAAGGCTGCTGATAAGCCTTGCTGCCTGTATCCATCACTGGGAGACTGAATAACAGAGGTATTTCACACCTCCTGCCATGCCTGAGGGACACAAGTTCAGGTTGCCCTGAAGGATCCCACGGAAAGGGTAACACATCAGACCCCCACCCTGCCCCTCACTGGAAGATGTCTGCAGGGATGACACAAGTCAGGACTGCCTGTTTGTTTCTTGGGGAGTAGCTTTCTTTACTTTTTCTATTTGCAATGCACAGAGGTTTTTCCTAGGATGATGACAGTAAGGCAGTCTTTCTGGACTGTGAAGGACTGCTCACTGGATGTCAGGTATGGTGCAGACTCAGCACTTGACAAAAACCACACCAGCTCTGAGGTAGCTAGTGAGAAAGTGTGAGGAAAATATAATTCTCACTGCTGTGACCCAAAACACAAGTTACTAAGGAGTCTGTTTAAACAAAATGACAAATGCTTCTTGAAGACCACACTCCCTCCAGGACCTCAGGCGTGATCATAGGAGAGCAGAAGGCAGTATGCTGAAGCTCCTGAGGGACAGTGAACTGCTTTCCCTGCATTAAGCTCAGAAAACAATGAGGAAATACATTAATCTTAAATTTTCAAAGTCACTACAGGCAACCCAGGAGAAGTAGTTTGCTATGCTACGAGCGTGCAATTCACATGTGCGCACATTTAAGTATTTTACCAAGGGCAAGATGCATTGATTATTTTAAAAAATGGTATGAAAAAAAGTATTTTGATATAATATCACTGAGTAAAAAAATCATCCTGCATGAAGTTGTAATGTATGTACTTCTATGATTTAAGGTAAATGTGTTCTAATAATGATGGGCTAGAGATGAGAGTGCTAAGCACCAGTAATTATCCTTCATCTATTGAATACATTTTACCTTTCAATTCGGTAAATAAGAAGAAAGGACAGTGTTTGTGGAACAATGTGATAAGTGGTTCACGTGGTAAGTGAACGTTTGAGCCACTGAAAAAATTCACTCACTATGGCAATGATCATCCATGTGAGTGTGCTGAACAAGGAATAATTATCTATACACAGTACAAATAACTTTACTGGTCTACACACTGCAAAATGGAAGACAGTGATAAAAGCAGAGGAAAAGTGCTAAAAGTCCCTAACTATGCAGCAGCTTTTAGAAGCCTATTGCTGTGTAGCAGAGTCAGCAGATGAAGTTTCACCTTCCCTGTCAGAGTGCTTTACCCCACTTGGGTAGTAGAAAGGAATGAGCTCTTTGATGTCAAAGCTTAAAAAAAAAAAAAAAAAAAAAAAATAAAGGTTTTGGCAAGTTTAAGCCTTTGTTGTTGTTGTTGTGAACTATCATGGGGCTCACATTATTCAGAATGATTCAACTAACATTTCTGCAGAAATAATTCATCATATGGGCTGTGTGAGCCTTATCCACTGTAACCACTGCTTACAGATGAACACTATCAGTAAACGATTACTCAGATTGGATAAGCAGTTGTCCACAGTGTGTGCCATTTTTTCTGACCTTCAGCTGGCCAACACATGTCATAGAAGATGTGGAAAGCTTTAATAAATTATACCCGAGATGCATGTTAACCAAGTACAAAAATATCTACAGTATCTAACTCAAATATTCATAGATTCAGAGAGATTAAAGCCAGAAAGGAGCAATATCTCAGCTTGCCTGACCTCCTGCATATCACAGGCCATTCAATTTTACCCAGTAACCCCTGTGTTAAGCCCAGTAACTCATGCTTGATTGAAGCATCTCTTTCAGGAAGACATCAAGTGTTGATCTGAATATATTGGTAGAAAGGAAATACATCTCTCCTTTTGTAATTTTTTCCACTGATTAATTTACCCATAGTTTCACATTTTTCCTAATTTCTCATTTGAATTTTTCTGTTTTCCATTTCCAGCCATTGGTTCTTGTAATACTTTTCTCTGCTAAGTTAAGTGCCCTCTCAGACCCAGACTTCTCCCCACAAAGACGTGGTCTTTAATAACCTCACCTCCCTTTCTGCTTCTTAACAAGCTAAACAGATCCAACTCTTCCCCTGCAGCATTTTCTCCAGCCCTCAAGTACCATTTACAGCTCATTTATATGCTCTCCAAACTATGCTAGTTGTGCCCGTGATTCTGTCATCCATCTCAGCAAGGCCACACCTGGGAGTCAGTGTCGTAGTCGTCCCCGTCCCGTCCCGTCCCCACGTCCC
>JMFS01003331.1:0-15079 GCA_000699545.1 Podiceps cristatus
CCCCCCCAAAGTGCTGCAAAACACTTGGAAAATGTCATGATTGAAACAAAGGAGGGTTTCTATTTCACAGCCACTAGAAAGGTACTGTACACTAGATTTACATCAGTATGCTGGTCAGCTCTTCTCTCACACTGTGTAAAACGTAGATCTTCTTGACAGATACTTTGACTGAGCAGAAAAATCCCTACCTGACCTCAAATCAAAGAGAGGTAATGGCCAATGAGTACCATGGGAAAAACTTATTTCTCTGTCTTCGTTCCAGCCCCGGTGCCAGCTACCTTCAAAGTCACTCTTGCATCTGAAGCCACACAATAAAGGAGCCTCTGACTACCAAAACAGGTGGTTAAGTCCCTAGCTACTTACTTTACAGTAGCTAAGGTTTTAAAATGCTTTTAAATGAGGTTTGTGGTGGTTTTTTTTGTTTTTTGGGTTTTTTTTTTTTTTTTTTAAGATGTGGATTTTGAGAACACAGATGAAAATTTCACTGTAAAACCAAATATCAACAACTTCAAAATTAAAGATGGTTTAAGATATGAAGATCTTCAAAAGTAATTACTCTGTTCATAAAAACAATAAAAATTAGTGAACAGCTATGGAACAGACTTATTTCATTATTATTTCTACTTCATTACTATAATGTATTTCTCACGTCTCTAATTGTTGCAAAGCAACTTTCTTCATTTTCTCTGGAGTCAGGATACCCAGCAGGACAGAGGTATTCTCTCAGAGGTGTTCCTCCCCATTTATGTCTGTATTTAGCTAATCTGCTCATATTTTCTTATCCCATCTTACCCTTTATAAACATTTAATTAAGCACCTAAACTAACCCTTTGAGATCTAGAAGTGAAGCTGCTACCAGGAGGTTTGCGGCTTTGTCTTGCTTCTCTGGTCCGCTCAGCAGAAGCCTGGGTGGTCCTGACTCTTTCTCATGGATAGAGTTGAAAAGGTTTAACCTAAAGTTAAACCCAGACCCCTTGCATTGGGTGTGGGTGCCCAGGGGCAGGCGGGGGCTGCAGGGGCCCCCCGGACACAGCCGGTTCCCGCTGGCTCCAGCAGCCCCAGAGCAGGGCAGGGTGAGGGAGGGCAGGGTGAGGGAGGGCAGAGCGCTGCTGCCGTGAGGGCTGCCAGCACCGAGGGGAGGTGGGGGAGGTTCTCCAGGGGCCCCAGCAAGGATGCCCTGAAGGGGGTTTATCCTGAAGGACTGAAGCCCCTGGAGAGGACCCCGCTCTGGAGGAGAAAAGCATGAGGAGGAAGGAGTGGCAGAGAGGAGCTGTGAGAGGACTGACCACAGCCCTCCATTTCCAGTCTTCCCTTGGCAGGGAGGAGGTAGGTAAGTCAGGAATGAATGAGAGAAATTGAGCCTGGAAAAAAGTGTTTGGGTAGAAGTTTGTTGGGGTTTTTTGTGGTTTTTTTGTTTGTTTGTTTTTTTTGTGTTTTTGTTTGTTTGTTTGTTTGTTTTTTTGTTTTGTTTTGTTTTGTTTTGTTTTGTTTTGTTTTGTTTTTCCTTTTGTTTCTCACTACCCAAATCTATTTTATTTGGAAATAAATTTATTTTTTCCCAAGGTTTTGCCCATAACAGTAACTGGTAAGTGATCTCCCTGACTTTATCTCAACCTGTGAGCTTTTCCATCTTTTTTTCTCCCCCCATCCTGTTTGAGGAGGGGGAGTGAGTGAGGAGCTGGGTGGGCTTCTGGCTGCTAGCCAAGCCTTACTCACCACACCTCTGTGTGTTACTAGTCCCCTCTCCACTTCTGTATCCTAACATATTTGTTCTGCCAGATTCAGAAGCAGTGTGACTCACAGGTGTCCCCCAACACGTCCATGTGCCTTTATTAGGGATGTTGATGGGAAGTCATCCTTGAACACTTACAAAGATCTATTTCTAATAAGCACACAGAATTTCTATGCAAGGCAGCTTAACTAATGTATGTTCCCACACAGCTATGCGTCCCACCCCTTAAACCATGAATAATTACTTGGAGATATCAGTTAAATACATTTTTCAGTTGGATAAGAGAGCTCTTTTCTCTCAGTGTTTTCTAGGATTTATAAATTATTTCATCAAAAAGGGACACAAAAATATGGATTTTAACAGTTTGAATCTCTCCATTCACATTTACTGAAATTTCATTTGATCAGTATTTCTAATGTATAATCCTACCTGTTGCCTCTCTGGTTGCAAAGTTTTCAGGTATGATTTGCCTCCATTTTCAGATCTCACTGCTTCTCTTCTTTCTGTTAAATTAACTCGTATCTCCTACTCCCCAAACCTCTTTTATGTATTATGAGAAAAAAGAACCATGTGCTCAATTCAATGCTCTTCCCTTTGCTGATCTTTACAGTTACATAGCATTTTCCCACATTGCTTTGAGTCAGAAGGGAGTTAAGAAGAAAAAAAAAATGCAGCTGAAAAAAACAGATTCAATTTAACAGAATGAAGCATCCAATAAACTTTCAAAATAGACAGTCAAATAATTAGATTCTAACAGAAAATCACAGAATTGCCACTTCTAGAAATATTCAGAGGCTATGCAGACTGGATATGAACATCCATCACAGATGATTTAGAAATAATGAAATGAAACAGCTATGGACAGAAGAAGATAGCCTAGGTAACAGAGCAGAGGATTCTCTAGTTCAATAGTCATTTTTTGTGACATTCTCTGGAAAATAAGCAAACCATTGTAGCTGGCAAAAAGTATGACCTACAAAGTTTTCCTACAAACACTAATATTTAATTCTGCGTCACAACTAGCTTGGATATTATCCCTATTAGTTTTGTCAGCAATTCCCTTTTAGACTCAATGTATAAATTCATATTTGCTCTTCTCTCTTCTTTTAGACTGGGAACAGACAAGACTGTGTCAACCATGACCATCATTTACGGAGAGAGTGGTGAGGTGCTGGAACAGGCTGCCCAGAGAGGTGGTGGATGCCCCATGCCTGGAGGTGTTCAAGGCCAGGTTGGATGGGTCCCTGGGCAACCTCGTGTAGATCCAGGCCTGGAGGTTGGTGTCCCTGCCTGTGGCAGGGGTGTTAGATCTCTGATCCTTGGGGTCCCTTCCAACCCAGACCTTTCTATGATTCTATGATTCGATGATTCTATGATACTAAATTCAGAAGAGTGCCTCTAAATTCCATGTGCAACTTTATAGCCACTTGAAAACGACACTTACAGTAGATGCACAATTTTCAGGTTAACCTTCTTTCTCAATTCTTATTTCACAATATACTGTTTTCAGCTGAGGAGAATTCAAAAATAATGTAAAACTTAATAGCATACACATTCAACCGTCATTGATTAATGCTAGGATTTGAACAAGGAAGAAATATAATCTTTTGCAAAACAAGATATCAGGATACTCCTAAATCATAATTTAATTTTAAATTTGATCAGCATTCACATTTGACTGCAATTAGATTTTAACTTATTAAATACTATCTATTTTAAAACATTAAGGGCTAGTCTGAAAAGATATTTCTCAAGGAAAATAAATCCAAAAAACTCCAACAAAAACTTGTGCCAGCTTATTTATTGTTGCTTTGTATATAGGATTTTTAACCTTGTAACAAAGCAAAAGAAAAAGACCAATATGATAGCAAATGAAATTACTAAAAGGATGAGAACATAATGAATACTAAACTTTTTTCAGAAACACCTGAGTTTATGTGTGTTCCCCTTTACCTGCATTTACCTCTAAGTAGATCAAGAAAAATTAGAGAAAAATACATTTTTTTTTTTAAAAAAAATGTAATTTCCTTTGTATTTTCTTTCCTCTTTTTTTTTTTTTTTTTTTTAATTTATTAATAGTACGATAAAATTCTTCTCACAAGAGTACAATCTATGGACCAAAGCCTTGTGTTGCCATCAAGTCCCAGAATAATCAGTGGAACTCCAGCAGACACAGGTGTTTTTCAAGCTGAACTGATTTCATTACAGGAGGCTGGGAGAGTACTGCAGTTCATGGAAGAGACAGATGGAGAAGTTCCCATTACAGAAACACATACCATTTCCATATAAAATTCACAGAATTTAAAGTTAGATGAAACCAGTAGATCATACAGTCTGACATCCTGTTTATTATTGCTACATTTTATGGAATCACCTCTGTAGTGAACCCAATAATTTATGTTTAATTAATTTACACATTGTATTTGATGAAACTATGTCTTCTGAAAGGCACACTGTTGTGATCTGAAAACACTGAAGAGGTGGAAAACGCAGTATTTGTCTTGGAAATTTATTTCCAAAGGAACTATTTTCATCAATTTGTGTCCAGGAAACTGATAATATTCTGTCTCTTATGTTGAAAGTATTGTTATAGGCAAAAATGAGACATCTTAAAGCCAAGGATTTGTTGCTAGTGCAAATGTGATTTTAACAATCTAGTCATAGAATTAGTTCAGATTTTCTATCTAATTAATATTACATGGGGAAAAAAAAAGGTAAAAAAACCATATCACAATAACATAGTTAAGAGTACTGTACAAAAACTTCCTGGCATCTACCCCTTCCTCAGGTTTTACACTTACTCTTCCACTTCCCCCGGGCTCCCAAAGTCAATGACTTCAGCCTGTGGATGGGTGTATTGAGATGTCAGCATATTGTGTCTTCCCCTGGGAGGAACATGATGTTGAAGTTAATTCTTTCATATCCCAGAGCGAGAAAGAAGCTTTGGGTCATTTTTATGTTCGGTAACATGCTTTTCTGCATGATCTTTCTTCTGTGCTCTGCAACTCCATGTAACATCCAAACTTACTACATATGGAATGTTTATACTTATGTTAACACTTTATTTTTGTTCTGTTTCCTAAAACCAGCTTTTCCCAGCTCTGGGTCTGTGCTTCTTTAACTGGTCATTGGAGGGCCACTTATAGCCATGTGCCCTCCAGTGACAGTCTTTGACCCATCTCTTACCATCCCACACCTATACTCCTTCACACTCCATCCTGTGCCTCCACTATTGAGGCTTGTCATACCAAGCTTGTACTCCTCTACATCATTAAATTACAGATTTACATAGCTTTGTTAAATGCTTAATTCTTCAAAGAATAACTATATCCACTTGACTTCTTGAACCACAGTTTTTGTTTGTGGTAAATATTCATCAGTCTATTACTTCTACTGCACTTGTGAAGATTCACACAGTCTGTGGGTCTCTTTTGGGAGAAAGAAAAGTCCTTGAATGCATGTTAGAAACCTTTGTTTTGTACAGTTGTTTTCTATTTTTTCTCTTCCTTTCCCTATATTTGCTTTTCTTTATATGCACACCAAGATTTAATATCGATTTTCAAGTAAGTTATCCTTTCTCCTTTACTTTGTGACCCCGAATCTATCTCATAATATTTTTAGTTTGCTATGGGAACTGTTAGAATAGTCTGAAGCAGCACCTTTCTGCACTGTTCTACAACTTACTGGGAAAAAGCAATTTGTATGATTCTTCTCAGATATCTATGCAGTTGAAGATGGGTAAATGACTTCTTACAAGTGTTTGAGTTATAGCAGAGATTTGATCAAGAAAAAAAAAAAAAAAAGGCAATCCTGTGTATGTGTGAAACTAGGCAAATTCAAGTTTCAGAAATGATTGCATTTCCCAGGCAGTAAACCTGAACGCCTAATATTTCTGGCCATTGCATTCTAACCCTCCTGCCCTTACCTTCCCAGGGACTTGGTGTTACCCTACGGCATACATAACCAGGTTGTGTTCACCATCCCATCAGTGGAGCAAATGATGTGATACCTCTGCTGATGCACAAAGAATATACATGCATTTTACATTATTTGCTGTAGCTTAGTGAAAGAATCTATTATTTGCAATTCAGAGAACTTAATGTTTTTGCCATTAACAATGCTGATGTTTCTACATAAATCTGACACTACCTTCATGAAATATATTTATCAAAGCTTGATGAGTAGTTACATTTGGTAAAATAACAACAGAAAAGAAATAACCAGTTTAGCATTTTAATTAATTTGGTATTCTAATTATTTAAGTGTTTCAATTATCTGATATATTAATTGCTTCAAAAATTCACCTAGGCTCACACTTTCTGAAACTGTAATCCAGGGGGGAAGATACAAAGACAAAGAAAAGGAAGAATGAGGGCAACACCTAAAGAAAAAGACAACGAAGGATGGTCAAGATCCTGCCACTTAGGAGGCTCGGGTAGGATTTGGAAAAGAGAAAGACAGTCAAGTGAAAGAAGAGAGTTATTTAAAACTCTAGTCACTTCAGGAGGCATGAAAAAAATTAGTAGGTGATTTCTACAGACTGAATCAAGCCGCATACTGAATTACTTTAAGAGACAAAATCATCTTTTTATTCTTTCTTTGTACAGTACCTGACACAGCGATGCCCTTGTCCTCTGGTAGGACTCAATGACACAGGGGCAACAAATCAAAAAGACGGGACATGAAGCCAGGAGCCACCTAGTTTGTCAATCTTGTTTCACAGACATAGAAGTGTTAGGCTGCAGTTTGACAATAGGTCTGGCTCTGAGGTTCCTTCTTTAAAAACCCGGCAGAGCACTTGCTTTCTATACAACCACCTTGCAGCTTAAAGTTGTCAATGGTACTTTTACATTTACCATCAAGCACCACAAAAAACCCAAAGTCATCTGGTCTCCTGCAGGAGATGTGCAACTAGGAAAATAACCCTGGAAATCTAGCATAAATTCTGAAGTGCACTCTGACATATTGAGGTTAACTGATAAAAATGGACTTGCATGTCTATGTCCGATTCCAGTCAGATCTTTGTATCTGGGAGATCCTATGGGATACAGACCTGATGGGAGCCATGGCCTGATTATGGGACAGAAGATGAATGCTGTTTCCCATTAAGTGTCTACCTTTACGCCTCAAAGAATGACTGAAACTTCAGAAATCTGAACAGAACCCTGACAATAAGGGAACATCTGCTTATTTAAAAAAACCCAAAACAAAACCAAAACAAAATAAAAACCAACCACATTAACAAAATATCTCTTCTCAACATCTGAAAGAAATATAACCATTCCACCCGTGTTTCAGGTAAAGAACATTTTCAAAGAATATGTGTTCGTCAATTGTAAAGTAGTGCAATCCATATGTGAGAGTGAGTAAGTGCATGAACAGGTGAGTGTGTGAGCACATGTGTGTGAGGAAGCAAAGGGGATTATCAAACTCAAATTCTAAAACAAAGTCTCAGAACACTGGACAAATCTTTGAATTTTTTGGATTCTGGGGCTTGACACGACATTTGCAAGGTCATTATGCAGAATAATTATACCTGCAGTTAGCTGGACTTTTCTGGCAATAAAAGATTTTTTTATTTGAAGTTTATTTCTAAAAGGTCTTATCATTGTATTTTTCCACAGAGTTACTAATGACACTCCTAGCTTGAACCCTGATGACTAGGGGCTGAGAACTGACTGAAAGCAAGCAAAGCAACTATGAATAATGTTTCAGTAAAAGCATATTGTATCACTTTGATCCCAAATGCAAATTCTAAATGTAACTAAGATACCTCTGTGAAATAAACACGGAAGGTCAAGATCTGCTCTCGGTTTCACCCATGAGTCCTCTCTTGTGCTGAATGAGAAAATATATTAAAAATATTTGAGAGATGCATTTAAAAAGTAAGAGCAAAAAGAGATAACAGGAGGTTTCTATGCTTGGCACTTTATTTTTACAGTATAACCTGCTTATTAAATGGGTATGGTCATGCTGAATCGGGGAAGTTAGATCAGGAACATATGAGGACTCATTTTTGTGGGAAATAAAAAATATGTATAATTATTTAGAATAAGTCACTTTTCTTAGTAGTCACCTGTTTTTCTTTCAGGTTCTGCATATTTACTTCCAAGATGAAGTTTTAGTGAAGCGTAATCCCATATCCTGAAACATACAGCAACATTTCAGTCTCCAGAATTTCGCAACCAGAAGTGGTCTTTTTGGTCCTGTGAACAATATCCGAGGCACCAGAAATGGCTTATGCTTTTCATTTGTCACCTGCAAGTGAGTGAGGGTGAGGAACAGGGTTTAGAATTTTTCATAAGAGGTGTCAGAAATGTTCCCACTGGACTGACTCCGAGATATAAAAAACCCTATCAAGTGCTGAATGTTCTCAGTAGAATAAGAATCAGCTGGCTTCTGCAACTTGGCCAAAAGGAAGAAAATCCTTTTAGATACTGTGATTTTTAAATGTAAACTAGTGCTTAATAATTTATTTAACACAACTGTATTTGAGCAAAGGTATTACACGAGCACTTGTTCTACAAAATGTGCTTCAGTCCTTATTACATTCAGCTTTGTAAAATTCATTTTTAGCAAATTTTTGTACCATACTGAAACAGACATCTGTGAACTAGATAATGAATTGAAATGTGTCTAAAACTTCATGGAAAAACGGTACTCCGGGCTTTGTATGTAGCCTGTCTCTTCAACCTGACTAAACTTAATTCCTTGATATCATGACTAATGTTACAGCATGACATGCTCAAAACTGTACTGAGGTGCTGCACGGAGTGTGTATGCTGGCATTAGATGAAACTTCTAAACTGAAACACTGATATATTTTCAAAGCTAATTTATCTGGAGAGTCACATTTTCTCCACCCACCTTAGAGTTCTTAGAAGTCATATCTGGACATCTGTTTTCTCCGCTGTCATCCTTTTGTATACAACAGCAAGACATTCTGGGAACAGTCTGCCTTGCACCAAGATTCACTGCTGCTTTGTTGTCATGTTACAGTTTTTCCCCATTTTCACAGTGCACCAGATGAGGAACATCATAGTGGTTTGGGGGAGAAGGGAAAAAAAAAACCAAACATGAACAATGTCTTAAGGGCATCTGATATCAAATAAAGAAAAAATAAAAAAGAAAACCCATAGGAATTGGAAAATCTTGATTTCATTCATATGAAATATATGTTTTTACAAAGACACTAATAAAATAATAGTTATAAGAAAAACCTGTAAACAGCAATAATTCAATAAGATGACAAAAATTTCAAACAGGTAAATAATTGTAATTTCTTAAAATATTTATTGCAGTTTGCATAATATTGAAGTTATAAACAATGTTGACTTTAAGGAGTTGAGCCTGAATGATTAAAACCATTTTTTTTTTAATCAAACTCCAGCCATATCATTTATTTAGCTTTTCCCTATTCCCTCTTCCCTTCATTAGCTGTTTTTGGCATGGAGTTCAGCTATTCTACTGAAAAAAAGTTTTGTAAATATTTTCCATTGATGGGCTAGTGTATACTAGCCAAAACCCAAAGCTGTCAACCTGGTTCATGCCTCCAGCATTAAAACTAGCTTTAAAGTACTTGTGATAAGAGGCAAATGTCCTAATTTTATAACTATTTTGGAATAGTAGGGATATTAATAATGGAAAAATAATTCATGCTATATAAAATGCAGCGGAATTGTCCTGTATTTGTTTTCATACATAATTATTTGGGCATTTGTCCAACATATCCAATAAAAAGCTACTATATATTTTTATTGACACAAATAATATATGTATTATATAGGGAAACTCAGCATCCATATTTTGTTTTCTACAGTTTTCTTCAGAAGATATTTTATTGTCCTATTTTATAATTTCATTCGAATGGCAGTTAATAATTACTACACCTGACAGATACTAATTAGATATTGGAGTCTTACCATGAACAATAGGAAAGCTTGGCAGAAAATCATCATATTACCCAAGATCATACATAGGAAACAGATCAGCACTGAGAACCTAAAAATGAATGATCTGTTTTTATCATATGAGAATGGCTAATGTTAACTATATATGATGTATTATACAGCTTTATGTATATCATATTTCAATTTTATTTATAGTGTTTATACATATCTTTCTACTACTATGCAATTTGGAAACCTTGTATGGCTTCAGTTATAAATTTCCTCTTTTAAAATTCTTTCCCCTTATAGTAGATAGCAAGATATTTGGGGTCTTTTTCAGGCAAAGTTATTCTTTTCAAGAGCCTTCTCAAATTTCTTTCATGAAAACAAAAGCTAAAAATTTGAAGAGTTATATAATTCTGTGATGAAAAATATATGGAGACTACAGGGAACTTTTTTTTTTTTTTTTTTTTCTCCTTCACTGTTCAAGGCTGTTTTTTTCCCAGGTTGCTTCTAACAGTGTACAAAGACCGAAATGGCTTTTACCATTTCTTTTAGTACCTGCAGCTAGCCCTCAGGACACATGGCACCATTCCAGATCCATTTCTTCACACCATAATCAAGCAAGTAATTGAAGATTTGCTTAACAATTACTCAACATAGAACTAAATGTGCTCCCCCCCTCCCCAGTTCTTCAGTATCTTGCCTATCTTAAATATATTTTAAAAAGGGTAGATTTGTTTTTTAAAATGAGTATCACCATTTTTCATTTTTCCATGGGAGAAGTGACACCAGTTAGACTATACTATAGAGAGAGAGAGTCTATACTATATATTTAAATTAATCTTAAAAAATTACAATACTGAAAGCTTTAAATGTCCAAAACCTTTAGGAAACGCAAAGGTAAAACTTCTTACCCTTATTTTGCCAGCAGCTGTAAAATCTTTGCAATTAAAAGTCTATAATGTTTTATACTTTTGACATATGCTGCAAAGTTAACCAAAAGATGAACCATAGGATAAAAATACAAAAGATATGAAAAAATAGCATTTTTAGAGTATGTACATTATTACATAGCTTATAAACATTCAAGTATTTTGTTAGATATGCATTTTTGTTGATATTTGTTAAATCAAGAGCACAAATATGAACTACGTTCTGATACAAAGGAAAAAACTTAAAAAAATTCAATGTGTTATGGTAATGTGGGAGTAAATTCCGTTTCAATTTTTCTTTATGGCTTTCAATCATAGCCAACTTGCAACATGACATGAGATGACATTAGCAAGCATATTTTGTTGAGTTTGCAAGAAATTATTCAATGTCTCACACAACCGTACCTTTCTTTGCGGTGATGTTGATAAAGTTAAAGCAGGTCTTGGATAGGATGAACCCTGAATAGGTAGGTTTTATTACCTATATCACGGCGAGGCTATTACTGAAATACAGCATCTTTTTCTGATGAATACAATACAAAACACATCAGTAGGGTGCTCAGACTTTAAAAGCAATAGTATAAGAGTGATTTAATTTTTTTGAACCTGTGTATAGATAGAAACCTTAGCTCAACCTATATTTAAAATATGCAAGAAAAGGTAATATGACTTGATCTTAGCCTGCAGTTATTTATAAATGAAAACATATTGATGAATGGGATTTTACTTCAGCGGGTAAAGGCAAGCTAATGCTAGAAACTAGATACACTAATAACAGGAACAATTCAGTTATTCCATTATCCTTCAAGAAATAGACCCTTTCCCTGTCAAGAATCGAAAGCAAATTTGATGACTTCCAGAAGGCTCCGTAGCACAGGTTCTTGAAGGAGAGCAGAAGTTCAGGTCACATCTGTGCCACACAGGACAGCCCAGCTCTCTCCTTAAACCTCACGTAATGTAAAAATAAAAGGTGAATGCTACAGACAGCAAGAAAAAAATGGTTTGACCCCAATAACTTTCCCCCAAGGCCAATGCCTGTCAGCCACCTTCCCCGTGGGCGGGTGGGGGTGAACGCCCACCTCTGCAAATCCTGCAGACCAGCGGTGCCTTCCTCACCCTGTGCCTGCCCTTCCCCGCTCCTCCTCACACACTCTACCACTGCTGGTGCTTCCCTGTGGCCCACCTGCAGCAGCCTTTCCCCTTGGAGGCTGCCATCCTTGGACCACTGCAAGCTGCTCCCCCTCGCCGCTGGCAAGGGCCTCGGCGAGGCACGAGGGACCCCGGATGGGCGACCCCACCCAGAAGGGGGCTGCGGACGGTGACTGCGGAGGGGGAGGCAGGCTGGTGCCTGCAGCCGGAGCTGCAAACCCCAACGGGGCCGGCATCCAGCCCCTTCCCTGGCACCAGCAGGAGAGGCAGCTACCTGGGAGCAGGATGACAGGCAGCGTCCTGGGGGCTTGGTGTGGCAGGAAGCCAAGGAGGAAGTAGGAAAAAAAGGCTCTGAGGAGCACAGAGTCAAGGGCCAACTCCTTCAACCCTTCTGCTAAGGTATCTTCTTACACTTTGAAAAAGAATAAAGGAGTGACAGAACCTTTTTGCAAGTGAGGTAACCCTAATTCCACAACCACATTATAAACTTAACCTTGATTAACTCTAGTTAATCTTTACTTCTTTCTCGTGGTCTGTTTTTCCTTTTCATTTTGCTCAGTTCCAAAAAGCTGCCTATTTCCCTTATTCTCCCGTAAGATAAACAAGAAAATGGACAAAAGATAAACAACAAAAAAGAACAAATTGTGCAGTGCTGGCAAAATGTTCTCCTTAGGAAAAATTCCCACTGATTGCAAGAGACAAGAGATTTCAATTGGAGCTCTGCCTGAAGAAATAACAGAGAATTAAACCCAATTAAAGTAATTACATAATACAAGTTCACACAAGTGGAGAAATTAAATTCTATTTCAATTCTCACATGGACAGCGAAGTCTTTGTCCCAGCAATGGGCAATAGGAGTTTTGCCATTGATTTTCAATGAAGCCAAGATTTCACCTCAGGTCATTTTCTCTCATATCCTATTTAGTATCTCTTTATTATAACACGTCATATAAGTATCAGCTCATACTTACAGCCTAATGAATAATCATGAATTCCAGGACCAGATATTACCATCCATTGTAGGCTTGTATATATAATGCGGGTTTTATTTCTAAAGGGATTATGATATTTTGAAGAGGAAAAAAACCCAACAACCCACAGCTGAATTCTGGCATTGAAATTAAAGGGAAACAAATACCAACTGTCAAATCCTTTCCAGTAAAAGATATCACTGTATATGGTCAGCTGCTGACGCTGTCATTTCCTAAGTTTTCTATTGTACTGCTGTTTGAGAGAGAACAAATATGCATCTAGTTGACAAATTAAGAGCTAAATTCATCCAAATAGTTTAGTGCAGTATGGTATCCATCTCATAAAAGTGAAAATTATGGAGCTTTAGAAACATGTCACAGTTGATGAATTGCAGTTTTAAAAGAAAGTGTCATAGACTTCAGGGTTTATTGTGATAGTAACAAGTCAGTACTTCCTTGCTGCATTTAAGAATACTTGTCAAAAAGCTATGCTTCTATTCGGCAACAATGTGTTGAAGAAGGTAGTAAAACTGAACATTTGGGGGAAAATACTGCTGGACTCACAGACGAAAGCAGTTTCTGAACAGTTTGCAGTGTATTTTGCTGTACCACAGATGGCTGAAAAGCTGTTAGTAAGTTCTTAAACTGTAAGTAGAGAGCAGCTGCAAACTTCTAGCTACAAGCTAAGATGAAATATTTTAAGATCTGCAGATGTGTCCTGGGAAACTCAGTTTCCATAACAACATTTTTTGGTGCCTTGACTATGAGGCTGTCTGCACCTCTTGATTTCTGTAGCCATTCACTTGTGGTTGCCAGTATAATACTGTTATTTTGGCTGGCACTGAATGCTTTACTTGTATATTTACACAGCCAGAGTATTACTGGCAATCTTAGAAGACAAAAAGTATAGTCACTAATGTACCTTAAAGCTTTGGTATAGTTATATGAGAAGGAGGATCCCGCTTTAATATTTCACTGGTTAATAATTTCAGAATACTCCTTGTGCCACTCAGATATTATAATAGAATAAATATTTATGTGCTTAAAATATCAATCAACCAGGAACTAAATATGTAATTCAGAAGACAAAGGGTTTTTTCCTATGGTTATTACTCAAACCAGCCCTAAGAACTCAGCTACTGGAGGAAGAGACATGAATGCAAAAGTGAAATATATAAGATAATACAAAATTCTAAATTGTTCTGAACACAAAGGAAAAAGCAACCCAGACTCAAAGCTTTCTCTTAGCAACACAGATTCCAGGCAGTGCCTGTGAGCACTTTCCTTTTGAATGACAACTCCAGCAGGCGCAGACCTTGTAATCTTTAAGTAGAAAAAGTAAGGTCTTTATAGCTGCTTTTTTATAGCAACACATGGCCCCATATGAGAGTATAATAACGGTATCTCTACTAGAACTCAGTGATTCCCTTGCAATGCTTCTCAGGGCAAAGTATGCTCAGTCCAACATGCAACTGTTATCTGATGATGTTGTTTCAATTTGGAGGATTTAATCTAATCTGGCTGTTTTCTTTGACAGGCTTGCTGTAAATACGTTTCAGTGCAGCTACCTGACTAAATCTCCAACTGGTTTCTCCAACCACAGTGGTTTTATTTATTTATTTATTTTAGATGGACTTAATGTATTACTCCTTTTTTTTCTTTCTTTCCTATTTTCTCCTTGTTGGTCCATCTGCTTTTATGTTCCTCTTCTCCTAGTATCAGATCATTTTGCACGTGTTTATTTCTCCCCTATTATTTCTTTTCCACTTTCGTCTTTAGTTGTTAACCAGTTTGCCATCTTACCTTCTTATGTACGTGCAGAATGTGATGGTTTTGGCTGGGATAGATTTTCTGCATAGTAGGTAGTATGGGACTGTGGTTTGGATTTGTGCTGGAAATATTGTTGGTAATACGGGGGTGTTTTCATTACTGCTGAGCAGGGCTCATGCAGAGTCAAGGCCTTTTTTGTTTCTCACCCCACCTCACCAGCGAGGAGGCTGGGGGGGCATAAGGAGTTGGGAGTGGACACAGCTGGGTCAGCTGACCCCAGCTGTCCAAAGGACATTGCACACCATATGACAAAATGCTCAGCATATAAATGTGGGGGAAGAATGAGAAATGGGCTATGTTCAGAATGACGGTGTTTGTCTTCCCAAGTAACCGTTACACGTGACGGAGCCCTGCTTTCCTGGAGATGGCTGAACCCCTGCCTGCCCATGGGCAGCAGTGGATGAATTCCTTGTTTTGCTTTGCTTCCATGCATGGCTTTTGCTTTACCTATTAAACTGTCTTCGTCTCAGCTAACAAGTTTTCTCACCTTTACTTTTCCTGTTCTCCATCCCACCGGGGGGAAGTGAGCGAGCATCTCCACAGCAGGAGGAAAGGCAACCATCCAGAGGGACC
>KL255199.1:4961-22215 GCA_000699545.1 Podiceps cristatus
AACCAAGGCCTGCCGTTACAGCAGGTTGCATCAGCCCCCAGGTGCGAGCCCATGGCTTGTAGTTTTGGGGTGGGTACCAGCAAAGCATCATCCCAAGGGCAGATGCCAAAACATTCCCTGTCTGCAGCCCCAGCGGCTGACCCCGGAGAGGCCAAAAGAGGGATGTCAGGGCTGGACTGGGTCCTCCTGGGCCAGAAGGGGGCCCTGAGGCTCTCTCCTACCTTGGCTAAAACAGCCCTCTGAGGGTCCTTTCTGAGGGATTTTTGCTCTGGCCTTGGTGAAAAGGGTCGGATGTTCAGCAGCTGTTTTTTTCCTAGAACAGGCTATTCTCAATGCTCTTCTTTCAAAGTGTCCTCTGGGAGGAAGAAGTGCTTTTACCGCATGAGCAAAGCAAGTGCACGCTGGTCGAGCAAGGCCAAAAGAGTCAGACGAAGATGGCTGCATTTCCCTGCCACCCCTGTGGTGTTTTGGACAGGATTTAATGCAATCTGACTGACAGGTTCAAAGAGAATGCTCCCGTGAGCTGGTCACATTCCTGGACTCTGCCTTCAGTCCCACAGTAGGGCAGCGGCTCTCCTGGGAGCCCAAAACTGCTGCCTGTGCCCTGCCGCTCGCAGCATCCCCTTCCCACCCCCGCCTCGGTCTGTCCATGCCAGGGCTGAACTGCCCTTGCAGCCGAGGAGGGGACGCCTGACACCTGGTTTGGCTTTCTCTGTACTGTGTGTGTCTGTAGCCGTACATTTCTTCTCCTCTCTCTAACATCTCATACAGCTTTTTTGTCATTTTACCCCTAACTATATCCTGCTTCTGCTTTTCTTTCCCCATGAGACCCAGCAACTGGGTCCAAGTGGGTTCATTTTCTACATGTGATATCAGCAGCTGTGTGCCCCCACTAAATGCTTCAGCAGGCGCTGCTTGGCCAGTAATGCAGCCCAGTGAGCCCGACCAGGGCCCACAGGGCTCCCCTGGCTGGGGCCTGGGCAAAGCCCTCGTCCCCCATCCGTTCTGGGCAGACCCTGGACATGAGTGGCCTTTGCCAGGCGGGCACGGACAGACACACACGAAAGTGTGGGTTGCACGGGGGCTTGCACTGGGGGAAAAGCCTTTTCTCTGCCAGCAGCAGAAGCTGAAGGCCAAACCCGAACCCATGCTCCCGGTCTGTGGCTCTATCCCTCCATGGCTGCCATTCCCGGAGCACACAAGCCCTGGTTTGGACATGCCATCCTGCCCTCAAAAGCAGCTGTAAGCACACTTTTACACTTTTTACTATTTTTTCCTGCAGCATTCAGGAGCCTTTTATACTTCAAAGCCCCAGTGCCCTTGCATAGTGCAGTGGGAAGAGGCTCCTGATCCCACCGTCTCCCCCAGCACACTTGTCTCTGCGGGAAGGAGGGTGGCAGCAGTCCCATGCTTTCTAATCTATATTTGCTATGTTCCATGCTTTCAAATCTATATTGGCTACGCTCCTCCTCTTTATCACATCTGCTCATTGTCCCCCGGGGTGTTTTTGTTCTTGTTTGTCTTGATTTCAATTGCATAGAAACAAGAGGAGGAGAAAGGAAGGAGGAGAGATAGGAAGGCGAGGAGAAGGGAAACATCTCTGCTCTCCCCGTCCCCAGTGCTTACTTCCAAGTCCAAGCATCTCCAAGGCCACCTCTCCAGGGTCAGATGGTCTCAGGGCCGCACAGCACCCAAGGACTTGATATCCAAAGGTGTTCTTGTGTTTTCCCTTTTCACAGCTGAGCACCCACAACGGGCACCCTCAGCCCCCCAGCGACCACCTCCAACCCATCGCTGGGACATCGCCAGCCAGCACATACGAGCAGTATGAGACACCGGGTTTTCATGTCCTGTGCTGCTAAGGGTGTTTTTTATCTTTTTTCTTTTCTGCTCCATGTGCCTATGAGCAGCTCCACAGCCATCAGAAAGAAGTTTCCCAGACATGCTGCAGGGATGCAAAGGGATTGTTTGCACAAAGAAGTGTTTGCACCTGTACTTTTTCAGACTAATCCCTTTTATTTTCCAAAAGACTTTTCCAGTTTGCCAAGATAGCTTTCAACCCGCTGCAAATGAGGTACTCTAGCAAGAAGTTTGGCTGCTTGGCTTCACTTATGAGAATGAGAGTGCCTGACCCCATGCCTTACACTGGCAATACTGCAAGGACAGGGTGCTGCGAAACGCAGACCTTTTAGTCTTTACCTAAAAGTTGTGTTTGGGAGGAGGCACTAATTTACCAACGGGATGTGTCCCCCGACACATCAGTATCCTGGTGGTTCTGTTTCCCCCAGACAACTTGCAAGGATGAGCTTCATTAGCCTTCCTGCACTGGCGCTCGCAAGCTTTGCCGACACGAGCACGGCAGGAGCATGACCGTCATGCTGGTGCACTTCTGGCAGAGAAGGCACTGTCTTTGCGCGCTCTGCAACACACTTTTAATGAAGCGGAACAGGATATGAACGCCAGGCTCAGTGGATGGTTCTGGGATTTATCAGACACACAAAGGCAGTTCAAACGTGAGGTACCACCAAAGCCCTCCACTGCGATGGGTAAGATATTTGCAGAATGGCCTTTCTGGCAAATTAACACCACCACCACATGTAGCAAACTCCTCCTTAGCCAGAGTGGAAAGAAAGGTTCATACACCCTTTGCTCTTTTGACCAGTTGTACTGGGTTGGCCCGGCCAGGTTTCGGCAGCAGAGGGGCAGAGGGGCGGCTCCTGGGGGAGTCGGCGGAAGCTTCCGCCATATCCGACTGCGCCAACACCTGCCGCTCCCAGACGGACCCGCCGCTGGCCGAGGCCGAGCCCGTCAGCCCAGGCTCCCCACTGCCGGAGGCAGGGAGGGCCATCCTCAAAGCTCAGCCTGACAGTGAGGGCTGGGATGCATCTTGATGAAGCCTCTTTAGAGGGGCCTTGCTGCAGTTCCTCCCACAAGTGAAAAGTTTGTCAGTGTTCCTTACAAACACGAGTGACATGTCAAAGCAACAGACAAGCTGTGGGTTCTGTGTTTTGCCAGGCAAAGTTCCTCCTGAAGCTGATAACTAAACTTCTGGACCTGTACTAGAAGCAAAGCAGTGGAGGTGATGGTGAAAAATAACTCATGCCTCATTTAAAAAGTCTTTGCCCCCACCAAGCTGCATTTTTTGAGACACTCATCCTTCACCAGAAATGGTTTTAAAACACAAGGCAAATTCACCTCCTGTGCTGCCTGGGGCTCTGGCCTCTGCTGACTGTTGGGGCTGATCATGACCGTTGGCGACCGCTGAAGTCTACCTGGAACACCCCCCACGTCTGGAGAGATGCTGCACAATCAAGGCCACCCACCTGGGAAGCAGCAGCTTTGTTTCTTTTAGAGCATGCAGAGCATCGTCCCCAGCCTGCCCCGACGCTCACAGAGTGATACTCCTGGGAAGGCAGCACTCGCCCCCAAAGCCCCACCCCCCAGGTGCACCCCATGTTTTTCCTCGCTGCAGCACACCTCCCGTGCGGGGAGTTTCCACCTCCGAGCACCATCACTCCTCTCCCAACACAAAAGTCCCCAGCGAGACTGGCCTAGCACCGGGACCAGCTCTGCACCCCAAAAGGCAGCCCCCCGCGGGGACCACAGGGCAGCCCTTGGGAACGGTGGGAGCCAGCGCACCCATGGATGGTTTTGGGTTTGGTTCCCAAAACCAGCTCGAGCCATGCAGCGTACACAGGGCTGACAAATTTAATTGAGAGCCGCAAGTTTTAACCCCCTCAGTGCCCAGCACATCTCAGCAGAGGACCCCAAATATTTAAGAGACACATTCAAAACCAGTGATGGGCACAAGCCAGACAGTGTTTTCTGAGATGCTGGCCAGCATTCACTCCCTACCAGCCAGATCAACTGCATGGTCTTGTTTAAATCCCGTGACAAGCATTCAACTCAAGCGGCTGCACAGTGCCAGCAGGATGTTCTCTTAGCTGTTCTCTCCTCTAGCTTTCCTGAAAACTCATCCCTGTGACTTCCGTGAACCACCCTGCCAGAAAAAGGGTTTGCTCGGGAACACACACAGCAGAAGCACATGTCCAAAACCCATTCAGCCATAAAATAACAGATTTGCAGAACTCGGTTTTACTCACACAAAGGCACTGCCTTGTTATCTTGTGCCTGTACAAGTAGGACAAGCTGACCCCAGTTTACAAGGAATTTGTCACTGAAGGGTAAAGACTTGTTGCTACATTAGGCAGATGTATTCAGACAACTATATGAAAAAAAAATGATGGTGTAACCGTGGGTGATTGTGAACCTTTCTTGCATCATCAAGTATCTTAAAAGTTAGCATAAAGTGAGGTTTGTACAAAAGAAGAGAAAGGGGCTTGCCTTTCAATTTTTTTTTTTTTTTTGGTAGCAAACCATCAAGAACTGCAGGTGAATATGGATGACAGGAGGGAGATGAGAAATGTTCACCATCTTGGCTTTAACTTGTTTCTACTGAGAGCAAAGGGAGGATGTTGAAAAGCATCCCAAATGCTGAATTTCACCTTTTCTCAGTTGCATTCCCTGTTTGGGCCATGCCCAATTTGCTCATCCGTACAATATTCTGGCTTTGTGGCTATATCATGAAAAGGTATTATTTTGCTTGTCAATTTTAATAACGTGTGGCACTTTCCTTCCCCCTCACACAGGTGGGCTGGCCCTGCCTCCCCCAGGCATCTCAGCAAGGTCCACCGCACCTTAAACATCAAATACCAAGAAGGGTATTTAATTTCTACCAAAGCAAAGGTGCTGGGCACCTCCACTCAGACATCACCAATAGGCCCAGCACTATCGGTAGCTCTGTCGTCACCAGACCGCTGCTCCCCTGCTGAAAGCAGATAGGAACATCTGCAAGGGCGAATCCTGGCACTGCTCTCCTGAAGACCCCCCTGATGCACCGGGACCCAGCAGCTGGCCTGAAGGCAATGAAAAGCACTGCCCGTTGCTAGCATCATCTGCCCTTAGCAGATGCAAAAATGGCAAGCGGGGTTTAAAAAGAAGCAAGCAGTGGCCCTCTGGTGCTGTCAGCTGCTGAGATGCTGCTCCCAAGCAAGGGGGTACTCACCTGCCAAAACCCCATGCAGAGAAGGTCCTGCAGAAGAGGGGGCTCCTCTCCACAGGGCAGGGCAGCTACTTCTTTCCTAACATGAAGCCATGGCTCGAGCTGCACCTTTGGGCTGACTTAACTTGCCCTGTCCCAGGCAGTGGGAGCGCCGACGGGAGACGAGCAGCATGCAGCCCCCCCGCCCCGGCAGCACAGAGCTTAGGGCCCCCGCTTTTCCAGCCCAAGTCACAGGGCTCAGCTTCTCTACCAGTCAGATGTACCTGTTTCTAGTGCTTGCTAGTTTCTCTTGTTTTCTTGCACTGTTATTATTATTATTATTATTTTTCTTATTTTTTAATCTCTCTGCTGCAGGGCTTGCAAGTCTGCACCATGAAGTGACTTCCACCTGGGTGGTCGCCAGGGGGTTTGCTGCCTGCAGACCCAGGGGGACTATCCTGTATCAGACCCCACGTCTGTTGGATCTTGAAGGCTTGGGGTTATAAATCAGCTTTCGCCTAAAACCTTTGGTGCTGCAGGCTTGTGGTGAGGGGAGAGCTGGCCAGGCTGCAGCCATTAGACACAGCTGCTGCAGGTAAACTCTACTCATGTTGCACTTGGAGGAGTTCACTTAGGCTGATTCTTCATCTGCCTCTGCACCTCAGCAACAAGGAGAGGCCCCTGTGCGTGGTCCACCCCGCATCTGGCTAGGCTGTACCAGGCACAAATCCAGCCTTTTCCTGCATGACGGCTGAAGCAGCAACAGCTAATCCAGCTGAGCAATGAAAGGATTATTGCCACAGCTGCCACTCAATTGCAACAGCAGCCCCGAGGATCTACAGAAACCCTCAGAAACACCCATAACTGCTAGGCTGGTCCTGCCCCCGCTCACGGAACCAGCGCGGTCCCATCCCGACCTGCTGAGGCACCGTGGCACGTCCCTGCCTGCAACCACCCCTGGCCACTGCTGGCAATAAGACCCCGAGGTAGCTGGACCTCTGGTCTGGCTCAGCATAGCCAGTTCTGTGCTCCTGCCTCGGATCAAGGATTGCTGCAGACAGCAAGTCACTCTCACGGCTCCCTTTGAAACCTCACCAGTTCTCCATATCTTTCTAGGAACACCTAGACATGGAGAAGCCAAACACGGTTTTCTAGCAAAGAAAATCTTGTGCCCATTTCCCGTGTGCCTTTAGTATTCCCCTACTTAATACTCCTAGTATGCAACAGCATGGAAAATACCCGATTCTTACTGAAAAGCACATCAGAAAGCCAAGTATAAACAAAAATATTGACTGAGGACCTCTGCCTTCTGAGTCAGAGTTAGCAATTTTCCATCCTTTAGCTCTTTTCCACTCTCCCATCACCGGGTGACTCTGCATTTAAGGAGTTTGTTGTTCACTTCTTGCTTGCCAGAGATTTTGTTCATGTGATCAGCAGCCTTAATCAAAGAGCAGGCTTTCCTAACTTCAGCTCTGCACTCGCTGTGGCTGATGACCCCCCCTCTTCATTTGACTTGTCCTGGATTCTGTTTGTAAATGCCGTTTTCTCTGCCTTTTGCACTCCAATTGGATTTCCAGGTGAAGAATCCCCCTTACATTGATGCAGTGCTAGAGGAGAAGCTGGAGTCTAAAAAACCCTTCCTGGCCTCTCTTCAGCCAGCACCATCCTTAGTTTTACAATTTCTCTCATGTGAATTTGTCTTGTGGCTACATATACGCACCCATACATATGTAGACATATACCCACGTGCGCATGCATATGCAGAGTCAAATGAGGACACAGAAAGATCCCCAGCTGAAGTGGCCCACCCCTCCTGAGCTATCGATCTGCTTACATGCCTGCAATTTGGCAGAAAGCGACGCCTCAGACCCGGAGACCTCCCAGCCCCACGTTCCCAGGGCTGGCAGGGGTTGTCAGGAGTATATCTTGCTGTGATGCGAATGAGAGCGTGTGACCCAGGAGGGCTGGTGCCAAAACCGTGGAGGCTTCAGGGCACCCCCTTGCTGTTGCAGGGACTGTAGAAAAAATGTCCATCCAAGAAACTGGGAGTTTTTCCTGCCAAACCACGGTGCAGTCAGCTGCTAGCAGATGGGGCAGGTTGCCCCCCGGGTCTGAGGTGCACCCTGTATGTCAGCAATGTGGTGTCAGAAATGCAAACTTTTTATCGGAAGGCCCTCAGAAAAGGGCTTCTTTACTACCTCAGCTGACTTCTGAGGCTGTCAGTCACAGGAGATTTCAGTGGTGTTAAGCAACCAAAACCAGAACAAGGGGAAGAAAGATCAACCTTATTTCTCTGCAGATCTGTGCTTTCCTGTGGTTGATGCAAGCTCCTCTGGTATCTCATCTCGTCCTATTTTACTGACCCTCACATGGCCTCACATGTTGGGTGAGGCCCAATGTGAAGAAGGTCTGAATAATTTATTATTGACCTGGCAGTGGAAGAAGCAAATAATGAACAGATTGTTATCGAGGAGCCTTTAAAGTAAAGGAAGAAGAAACGTCTGCGTTTTCCTGTGGTGCTGGTACAGTGGTATTTGCGGCACACACCACCACGCACTGTATAACCCGTGTGCGTGGACAGGCACGCTGGAGGCACACCTATGCACAGGGCATGCATCACCTGCACACGGAGGCTCTGCGCCCAAAAACCCCCGTGCCAAGTCCCCCTTGTCAAACTGGGACTATTTTTTTTGGTGTTGACACTTGGACAAAGTGCTTGCCTGCAGCAGGAGCTTTCCTGAGTGCAAGCATCAGGATTTGGAGCATGAGATCCTCATTAAAACAAACATCCCCAGGAAACTTGCTAAACGAGGAAAAAGAAAAAAAAAACACACAAAAACAAACCAAAAAAAAAAAAAAAAACAAAAAAAAAAAAAAAAAACACCAAACCAAACCAAACCAAACCAAAAAAAACGTTGAACTGGACTTGTCTTGCTGAGTCAGGATGATGTAAAGGTGCTTGAAAGGAATAAACACTCCCACTTTTGAGTCATCTGATTAAATCATATACCTTGACTATCTCTTAACTCTGCTGATACCGAATGACTCAAAAGGAAAATACTCGGCAGTCATGTGTATTGCCAGGCCCGAGAAGGTCTTGGGAACACGCTGACCGCCTGGTAGACGGGTGTGTGCTGCACACCGCTCCTGTGGACTTACACCAGTGCTCCTTCTGATCTCCCTCAGCAACAAAGATTTCCTTTGACAGTATCTCGCCATTGCACTGACAATAAAGATGAGCTGCTATAAAAGTGGGGATGATCAGAGCCAGCCGCCCGCGATTTTGCAAAGCCCAGCTAGCACAGAAGCTTTAGTACCTTTTTTAGGTCTGGGGCATCACCCTAGGTTTATGTTACCGCTCGGTAAAAGCAAACTAAGCCTGCAAATACAGCAAGCTCTGGAAGAGCTGTTGGTGTGGAGTAGCAAACCCCTTGGGTTAGTGGTGTGGAAGGCAGGCAGAGGATGGGGAGCCGTCCCGCATGCCCTCACCCAGCGCCCGGAGGCCGCTTCGCCCCTCGAGGGAAGGCAGGCAAGGCTACCACCACAGCGCTCCTGCACGTCCTGCGCCTCTGCCAATGAGCCGTGGGGACTTCCCTGAGCAAACGTTTATCAGCCTCTCCCCCCATCATATACTGTCATACGATCTTTCCTCATAAAGGCATTTCATTTGCCTTTTCCCTGCTTTGCCATTTGCCTCTGCGCAGCGAGAAGGCACGGGATGAACCCATGTCCCTACAGCACAGGCAGGTCGCTGCCACGGGTGAAGTGTTTTTGTTTGGGCTACGGTTTTGGGGTGGTATTGCATCGTATCGCATTGCAGGGGATAATGTTTCACCAAGGCTTGTAGGAAGCAAAGGAACGGCTGCGGTGACTGACAGGAATGTATCTGCACTGGCGGGGCTTGAGGATTTGTGTGCTCGAGTGTAGAAAGGGAGATGGATGTTGGAGGATGTCTGCGCCCCTAAGTACGTACTACGCAGTTCTTCCCAGACTGGTATCTTGTTTAGCTACTGTGTGTTTGCCAAACGCCTTTAGCCAAGCAGCTACATCGGCTTTTAGCATCCTTTGTCCCCTCACGGGAGGCGCGCGTTTCCCAGTGAACATGAAGGTTGTTGACGCCAAATTCAGCAACAATGGCTCAGAAGGATCTGCTGGCTTGTGCCCTGGGATCAGAGAGCTGAACTGCAGCGGGGAGGCACCCAGCGGGGAGGCACCCACCCTCCGTGGGCAGCAGTCTGCAGGAGCAGAGACCCCCAACCCATCAGCCACAGGGCATTAGCCAGACATTGCTCTTGCTGCTTAGAAGCTCTGTGGGATTAATAACCAGCTGTAATAGAGACAACTAATGCTACAAGATAGTAAAACAACCATCAGTTAGGCTAAGAATGTCGCTAATGGATATTTTTCCAGCCCTGCTTCAAAGCACAATGATGGGCTTTCAGCAGAGCAATTAGAGCAGTGCCCAGAGTGGAAATATCTCACATGAACCAAGTCCCTATGGGTGGTTCAGCTGCGAATTGTGCTCATGCTTAAGGTTCAAAGGATGTAAAAAGGGTTTAATAATTTGTGGAAGGGGTATGAGGGGAAAGCATGCACATTTTCAAAAAATACCCTCTGTCTCTCTTTAAGAGAACCATGATGCCACGGCAGGCTGGAGAGGTGAAGTTACCTACAATCGGTCCTCCAGAGGGAACAGAAAAAGCTGCTTCATCTTTCTCGCTGTGTCCCTGCATGTCCCTGCACCATGTCCACCTCTGCAATGAAGGGAGCTCTCCTCCCAGCTCTGGGTAGCTGTGGGGAGGTTTGGGGTCTGCTCACCTGGGCACCAGGCGAACAACCCAGACGCCTGGGAGCACCCGGGGGTGCTGTGCTGCACCGTGTTCAGCTGCTGCTGCAGCATCAGGCAGAGATCTGCCAATGCACAGCACGCAACAGACAAAAGGGGGGATCAGGCAGAGGGAGCACCATTTTCTGGGGAAATCTCTGATTTCTTGGGAGCTATGGGGACTTTCCTCCTCCAGCTACTCTTGCTGCCAGGCAGGTCAGACGAGCTGACTCCATCTCACTAGCTAGCTTTAGCAATAACCTGCCACAATCATATCTCTGCATATCCTTGCATATTTCTGCATGTAACCTTTAGCAGCTTGGGCGTAAAGGAGATGTAAGGTGGTGAAGACAGAGGCATTTTCATGCGCTGATTCCCCTTCCTAAAGTCACTGTTGGTCCTCCAGCAACTGAGCCTTGCAATAAAATGAAACAGGAATCAAACTGCTGCTGGTTTTGATTCTTGCAAGACCAAAACCTCAGATACATGGGGATGTGAGTGCAGCACTGAACACCCCGAAATACCCACTGATTCATGTTTGTTGGAAATACTGGACATCTAATGCAGTTCTTCTTTCACATCCCTGGAAGTAATTGAAGTGTCCCTGGAGTTACTGGAGCATAAGCATGTCCAGAGACGGGCAACAAAGCTGGTGAAGGGTCTGGAGCACAAGTGCTGTGAGGAGTGGCTGAGGGAACTGGGGGTGTTTAGTCTGGAGAAAAGGAGGCTGAGGGGAGACCTTATCACTCTCTACAACTGCCTGAAAGGAGGTTGTAGTGAGGTGGGTGCTGGTCTCTTCTCCCAAGGAACAGGCAATGGGACAAGAGGAAATGGCCTCACGTTACAGCAGGGGAGGTTTAGTTGGAGATTAGGAAACCTTTCTTCACTGAAAGGGTTGTCAGGCACTGGAACAGGCTGCCCAGGGAAGTGGTGGAGTCGCCATCCCTGGAGGGATTTAAAAGGTGTTTAGATGTGGTGCTGAGGGACACGGTTTAGTGGTGGACGTGGCAGTGACAGGTTAACGGCTGGACTTGATGATCCTAAAGGTCTCTTCCAAACAGAATGGTTCTATGATTCTACAAAGTTACATCAAAGTTAGTTCCTGCTCGGTAGAGAGCATTCCTGGTACAGATATGCATCACAAAGGGGGCTTCAATGTGCACTTGTAATATTTTTGCTGATGTTTGTCCCCTTCCGTTCAGTGGTAACAGAGTATACAGAAACTAAACAGGAAATATTAACATACCACATATAAACCACACCTTTTCCTTTGGTCTTCTGGTAAGGAAACTTAGTTTCTGGAAAATAATCCTGTTCTACTCAAATCACCAGATCCACGCCAGCTAATAAAGAGGGCCGAGCAAATCCGATCAAAGACAGACAATCATGTTTTATTATTGAAAACAGGAGAGGGTTTCCGGCCAGCTGCCAGGAAATAAATGTAGGATTAGCTGAGCATTTCTTGTTTCAAACCTCTGACCTTTTGTTGCTGTTTGAATATCCACCTTGGTATACACCTCGGAGAGGTGGTTGCTTCTCATAAGGGGCACATCTCTTAATTGTGCCAAACAAGTAAAAGAGAAAAGAAATCGGGGAAAAAGCACGTCTCTTACTGGGAGTAGGGAAGCAGACTCTGTAAGACTGGGTGTGGAAATATCTTGTACTGGGGGAAGGTGGTGTGTTTTCTCCAAAATATGCCTCACAGCAGCCTTTCACGGTCTCTGTGTTTAGTGTGTACTTATTTCTACCTGTGTCAACGAGTAACTGGAGCCTCAGCTTCTCCAGGCCTAGACTTGGCTGTCTTGACAGAAACCTGCATGCAGCTCAGACACCTCTTTTGCTAATATTTCAGTCCTGAGGGCCCAAGAAGGACCACGGGGGAAAAGGGAGCTATTTTTCGGGTGCATGTGAGCCAGAAACAAAAAGTCTGCACACAGGGTCATGCACAATCTTGGGATGTCCTGCTCCAAGGCTGGATACTGTTTAATTCCAGGTCCAAATAGACAAAGGCATCAGATTAGGAATTTTCTTATCCACCTGTTGATGAGTCCACCTCCCAACAAATATGGTTTTGCTGCTGAAAACCTGAGCTACAATGTCAAGGCATTACTAGTGTTTTGAGTTTCATCTATGTTTACAAAAAAAAAAAAAAAAAAAGAAGAAGAATGAGAACTGAATTGTTTGTACAGGGTCCTGAATGGCTGCAGAAATGAGGGCCCTGAGCAAGCGTGAGAGACCTCTCAGCCCAAGGTAATGTACCTCAGCTGGTTTCCAACCTATACTGCAGCCAAAAGCAACGTGAGCCAGCCACGATTAAAGAGGTACACGCAGAAAAAAGCAGGGTGCAGTTTGGTAGCCTTTGCCTCCTGCCCTGTTCAACAAAACAAAAGCCCAGTGACCAGTCAATGTAAATTAGGGTCAGAGGTCCTCTTGGAAGCGGCTTTGTTTTGAGTCAACACGCACCAGGTGATTCGTGCCGACTGCCCTTGAGCGGGCAGGGCTGGTCCAGAGATTGCCAAGGCCTGGAAATGCTCCCAGGTATTGCAATCATGGAGTTGATTTTTACACTGGACATGTAACAGCCCAGACCTGAGTGCCCTCGCAGTCTCGTCCCTCTCCATTTCAGCTGCTTTAGCAAACTGCCTTTGACCCCCCCTTCAGCCAGATGCTCACTGTGCTCACCCTTAAGAGAAGCAAGCATAGCCTGCGCCCAGAGATCCCCAAACCCAGAAGGAAACCACAGCCTCGCCTTCTGCCCCTGCCCCGACAGCTGCCAAACGAAGCCTGTTTGCAACGACCCACCAGTTTCAGCACTTTGCTGAATTGTTGCCTAAAACCAGCATCCCAAACCTTGCGGTGCAAGCCTGGCACCTGGAGAGGTGCAAGGCTGGAGGAGCCCGGTTCCGCCCTCCAAACAGGAGATCAGGAGCGAAGCTGCCAAGTAAAAGCACTTGGGAATGGGGCCAGGCTTCCCGCTGACGTGAGCAGGGAGTCCCCACCGGACCCGTTTCTGATTGCACACAACCCTCCCCTCAAAATAAAACAGTTTGGTGCAACGACAGCATGCTCTCTGTGAGAGGGTATTGACAGTAACTGGGCCTTTATTCCAGTACTGAAAGGAGAAATGAGTCAGGAGAGCCCTTAATCTTGTTAAGAGCTCGGAGGACTCCAAAACATTAATTGGCCTGTCTAGACCAACTCCTCCTCTGGACGCTGTTATTGCAGCCTCTCTCACAAATGTTGAAATTAGAGTGTGGGACCACACAAAAAACTTCTAATTTCTTTTCTTTATGTTGCATCACCTTATTTCCTGCCTGCAGCCTTTTTTTTTTTTTTCCTTCCGATTCTTAACAAAAGAGAACAAACTTTTGCATTTCTATCGGTTTCTGTATTTCTATGTTTCCGTGCTTTGTAGCTGCTGGGAAAAAGCTAGGGCCGTGATTGCATTAGAAGGAAAACACATAATATGATGCTAAAGGGTAAGCCTAGGACAGAAGGTGCTCGGCCGGCACAGCTGCCACGCTGGTGTTGAGCCAGACAAGCACAGGTGAAGGGCCCCTGCTGAGCTCCATGGCAAGGTTCAAGTTTACAACTCAAATTTGGGTGAAATCTGAATAAAATCTCCAAATCTTAAAGCATTTATGACTGAGACAGGATCTCCCCCAGGCCATGGTCAGAGGGGACTCTTTTTGGAGCAGAGGATGCCTCATCCATCCCCATGGACTGGTGCTTGCCAGGTGCAGTGCTGCAACACTGATGGGAAAAGCCAGGGTTTAACAGAAAGCAAATGACCACGCTGAAACCCACCAGCCCCCATGGGTTCCCCACACGTTCCCCCCGCAGAAACCCCTACTGCACCTACACCATCCGCCGACACCAAGCATGTGGTGGCCATGGAAGCAATCAATGCCTGTCCTTGCAGCAGGACAGCTGAGCCCAGGTAGGGGTATCCAGCACATCTGTCTCTGGTGGCCGCAGCGTTGCCCTCATCCAGAAGCATTTCTCAGCAGGCCAGAGTGCCTGAAGGCTGTCACACTCCTCAGAAACATCTCGTAAGTCTATTCAGTGTTGCCAGGAGAAAAATTGCACAGCAATAAGCCAGAATTGCTTGGTTCCTGTTAATTAGCCAGAAAGGTGGTAAACATTAACTACCTATGAGAACCATGTGATGCATACAGATGTTCAGGCCCCTCTCTCAGCTGAATGCCTTTTTTTTTCATTTGGAGGTTTCTGGAGTTGGGCTGTCTCGTGCATCCTCTAGGACATGACAGCATGCACGAGGAGGGGTTAAACATGCAGCATGGGAAGGAAAAGCTGCAGCTACGCTTCCCTGCATCATTAATCGCCGTCACATCCTTTGCCCTCCAGTGGGTCAGGGAGCTGGTATGACAGCAATGGCTGCAGCAGCGTGCACCTTTCCAACAGAGCAGAAAATGAAGGGAAGGTCTACACGTTCCCTGCACCTTCACTAGGCACACAACCACAGCTTGACTGGGAGGGACATGGTCTGCAGGCAGCATGGCCAAGTAACTCAAAAGCCTCTGCTGGTCAGAGGCTGAGGTTCTGTCTGGTTATAGAGGGGGTGGAGAGTGATCCAGTGCTCCTCTCTCCATCAGGCACTGCCATAGCTATTGAGGGTCCCAGCAGAGAACAATGGCCTGGCCCTTACAGCTCCGCACCTGTTGGGGAAAACCAAGGCTTTGTCTTCTTCTCATGCCCTGCAGACTGCCTGGGAGGAGGCTCCCTGCCCTCCTCAGCACCGATAGACAAGTCACCTGGTGCCAACAGATGCCTGAAGCCCATCTCTGGCATTTGTGTGACCTGTGGCCAGCCATACACTGAGGTACCATCTGCCAGTGGTCACCCTGGCCATATGGACAAACCCAACCCTTGTGTTGGCCAAGCAGCTGTGAAGGCCTTACAAAACAGAAGACACCTGCCACCAGTGTGGATGTGGCAACATGTACAGCATCTCTTCTGCCCAGATTTAACAGTGGCTGGAGATGGCCAATCTAGTCAGACTAGAAAGGAGGCTCTTCCATCCTGGGGCTCTGGCTGTCTGGTTCCTCAAGCCTTCCCAACATTGCATGAATCACAGCCACCTCCAAGCACGTGGAAGAGGCAAGTGAGCAGATGTATGTCTCATGAGGCAGCCAGCTAGTGTTGCTTCTTCCTGTCTGCTTTAGGGCATCTCAGCACAAGATAAGTCCTCGACTTGTTTTGATCTGGCTAGCGATTTTGGTTGCCCTGGTTTTCAACTGCTTTATTACAGGTACCTTCAAGGAGCCAAAGTTTTTCCAGGATGTGGTGATCATCTTCTCACCCATCCCTGCACTCTAAAATTGGTTGCAGTTGGACACTGCATAATTTGCCCATTCAAAAATGCAGTTGCTTTGAAAACTGTCAGCTGGAGCACTTCTGCATCAGGCTGTTCAGCATCACCTGTTCAGGTGTACAAATGCAATTGCGTGTGTACTTCTGGAAATGAAAGCTTGAGCACACCTCCCTTCAGTAAGGATTGCATTTCTGTTAATGAGCCTCTAGGAAATCACAGACTGTATCTTTTTTAAACATAGCTCCATATCCACACACAACCATCCCCTGACCTGAGCCAGCATCAAGAGAAGCAGCACTCTCATTTTTGGGTAAGGAAATGAGACACCGATGTTTCATGGATTGCAGAGGCAACCATACAACTATTTTGAGAGTCTCATCAATCCCCCGCCCTACGGACAGATGTGGGCGCAGAGACAGACAGCAGTGTTGAGGCAATGGTGTAGTGCCCTGAGGTACACCTTGCAGGAGGGAAGTGATGCCAGCCCAGGGAGAAGGGGATGCACAAGCCCTGAGACATCCCGAGGTGGAGGTCCAAGGCCACCTTGCCCCTCTCTTTCCATCATTTTTCCTCCACACTGCTGCCACCTCCTCACTGTGCCTGCTAAAATCACCCCAGGCACCAGGTCAGCCCATTGCAGGGTCCCAACTTGAGCACGAAAGTAAGAGCTGTATGGAGATCCTAAGAGAGACACCACACTTGCCCTTCTGAAGCTAGTGAAGATGACCTAATGCCCAGCATCCGTTCTGTTTTTCTGGGGCTGTGATTTCCCAGAGAGAGCACCATAGTGACTCTCTGAGCTTAGGAACCCTAGGACCAAATTTGCTTCTGCAGTGGCCCAGTAAGCGTGCAGTGCCAGAGGGACAGGGGGTGTGTGAGTCCCATGGCATCTTGATAAGGCCCTGGACAACTCTCTGGCCTCAGTGTACAAACTACTTCACGTATTTTTAAATCAGCCCTGGCAGGTGCATCACTGCTGAAGGTCAAAGTCTCCAGTTATCTCTGTGGCTGATGCAGAAGAAATGCCTGGATGTCCCAGCATCCCTCAGTGTGCACACTGTGCGGATCAGTGGAAGTGTGTGAAGGAGATTCAGAACTACACAGAAATGCAGCATTTTACTTCCAGACAAACAGAAACAGAGCATGGTGAGATGAGGGGAAAAAATCCCAGGATAGGTCAGGAATGAAGGAAAAAGCAAGGCAGGGGCTGGAGGTGAAGCTTGAAGAGTGAGAAAGAGAAACAAAACAAAACAGATGTTCAGAGAGAGACGGGTGTCAGGTACTCAAAAGCAAAGCTTGTCATTTGCACCAGTTTGTAATTTGAATGCAATGCAAAACAAAATAAGAACTGAACCTCCATTTCCCCCATGCCACCTCTCACATGCTGCTTTCCACAAGCAGCATGGCGTGCTCTGCCGCAGCAGGCTGCCAAAACCCAGGAGATCAGACTCGGGCTTGACGTGAGGATATCTGAATGGTCGCAGTCAGAGCAAACACTCTGTGAAATCACAGAGCCTGCATGAAGTGTATATGGATTTTTTCCTGTCTGTTACCAAGCCTTTAAAAGGCAGCTAAGCATAATTACAGCTTGCCACTCCTCTGCATTGCTTTACAAAGCATCCGGGCATGACACTGATCTTGCATGCTGCTTTTAGCACAGCTGTGAGTGTTACTTCATTGATAACACAGCAACCCAGTGTATTTCATTCATAGAACTTGCATTTAAGATGAAGAAAATCAAGAGGACACAACAGACTGTGCTGGCGGATGCTTAGTGGGACCTGCTGGTCCTTGGGTGGACCCTGTTGTTTTCCTGGGAACCCTCTGAAGAACAGACTCCTACCCACACGACAAAGAGCAGTCTTATCATGCATGAAATATATATATTAGTCATTCCCAGATACTCTTATTTCAGACAAACCCTGAACAAAAAGCACTGGACTGATTCCCTGGTGTATTGGGTTTGCCTGGCAAGGTTTTGGTAGTGGAGGGGGACAAAGGGGTGGCTTCTGTGCAAAGTCCGTGGAGGACTGTCTGCCGTGGGAGGGAGCCC
>JMFS01003335.1:0-10461 GCA_000699545.1 Podiceps cristatus
CCGCCTCGCGTCCTGCGCGGGAGCGCGTAAACGAAGCGGAATTCCCTTTCTGCGCAGATTAGGGTAGTTGTGGAGCCAGCCGGGAGCGGGGCAGCTGGTCAGGCTGCCGCTCGGAGCCGATGCTTCCGAAAAAAAAAAAAAAAAGCTTGACCGAATGGCAAATTCTGCCCTGCTATTCTGTCCTTCATTTCCTCCATGTTGCCTTTTTTATTGCGCCTGAAGTCCCCACATCCTTTCACTTAAAAAGCCCTAAAACCTCCTATATCTATTTTACCCTTGACGTGATGTCTGAAGCTGATGATCAGAAAAGACTGCAAGCTGTGACTACAAAGGATGAGAAATTATTTCTCTCAGCAGATCATGTGTCCCCTAATGAACAGACACTTGGAAGATGCAGCTACAGGGAATGGCTTCACACAAAAACAATTTAGGAAGCGCAGACTAGTAGAATGGCACAGTTTGGAGATCCAGACCGTTTGTTCCGAGTGGCCCAGAAAAACATTTGTGTGAAAACAGAAAATCCCTTTATGCCATTGTATCTTTTCACAATATAGAGCAGTTTGTCAAGACCATTTTCTGCTTGGCTTACATGTACACAAAAGTCCAGATGAGCAGTAATGAAAGACCAGTTTAAAACAAACATTTTAAAATTGGGCCTAGGAACTGGCAGGGATGTTGAGTTCCTAATATTAGATGGCAATGACTTTTGTAAACAAGGAGCATGAGAAGAGAAAATCCTAACCCCATAGGACTCCAGCTACTCAGAGAACCTCCATAATGTAAGGTGCAAAGTGTGTGATGGCTAAGACTATGAGCAGAGTGAAATGGTTTAGCATAGATAAATCAAGCTGAGATGCCTCCAGGAATTCAAACTCACTTTCTTTTTAAAACAAAATCGTTTTAAATGTGTATCTACGCAGAGGCAAAGTTGTATACAAAATGAATGCAAATTGTCTGTGATATAACCAAAACCAAGATGCTGATTCCTTAAAAAGAGCCAAGCTTCCACAAGAATTACTATCACAGCCTGTTCTCTGATTTCTTAGGTGGTATGCAAACTCTACACCCACTTCAGTGCTCAAGCACTGAACAAAGTAAGGCTCACTTCAAAAATACATCCTTTTTAAATTGACTCAACTTTAGTTGGTCCAGATAAAAAAGTTGTTGAGATAATGGAAAATTCCTCATAACAGAGAAGACCTGACTGTGCATGGGAACAGAGAGCTCTCTGCGTGCCACCTCTCACAATACTGTTGAAGACTTTGGTAGTTGAAAGTTGTGGAGGAGACTTGGTATTTTTGTCTTGAATCCACTGCAGACAGAATATGGAAACATAACAAACCTTTGTATCACAGCTGATCAACCAAAAAGAAATCATCCAATCAGTGAATGCTCTGTAGGCTACTTAAAAATACTCTGCTTATCACAGATTACCTCTATGTTAAGCTAAGTGTGAGAAAAGAGAAGAAATGGCTCCATGGCTAATGATAAAAGACAAGCCTGATCTCGTGATCAGGAAGAGCAGGTAGTAGCCAGCACATACTCTTATTCAGGGTATTTTTGAATCAGAATTGAGATGCCTCTACCAGCAGACCAATACAATGATTCTGCTGTTATGACAGTAGGAACAGAAGCCCCAAACAAAGCTAAAGAAATAACCTCCTCTTTGATACACAATGCTCCTCCTTCCTTGGAAAGAGCACTGAGAATGCACCAAGCAGTATGTTGCACTTGCAGTTACATGGGATAATCCCAGAAATGTGTTACATTAAAAAAAAAAAAAAAAAAAAAAAAAAAATTGTTATACCTTCTGTCTTATTGTCACAAAGTAGTCTGTAAGAACTCGTGCTCCTTGGCCATTTATTTTCCTTCCAATCTTGTTTTTCAAGTGACACTCCTTTACTAGTAAGCATTAATTTAAATAGTCATAGTATGAGCCATGGCCTCTGAACTGGCAATTTCATTAATCTCCCTTCTGTGCAGTGGTTGGTTTTTTTTTTTTTTTTTCTTTCTTTCCATGTCCCTATCTCTGTAGGGTATAATGCAATTCACTCTAATGCATTCAGTTCAAAATGCTGCTCCCATTTGGCATGGAGCAAGTTCTTGCAGAACCCAAAAGCTAAATGCATGTTTTCCAAACAGAAGTAATATCCTGAGACAGCTTGGCTCAAGGAGAAGCCTTAACACTCTTCTAGGTAAGTTCTACTATGCAGCTGAAAGTGGAAGTAAGCTGAGCTAGGAAAGAGTTAAATGATCAAGCTGAAATGTTATTTAAATATCATGAATTAAAAGCTCCAGCCTAGCTGCAAAGAATAAAAAAGGGCACAAGCTTGGCAATGTCCCTAAGGCGGTAAAAGCAGTGTTTAGAGAGAAAGAAATCTTTGTCTGAATGCAAAAAGGAAACTCAAATTGGCAAAATGGAGCAAGGAAAATGTATCTGGGTGATAGAAAACTGACAGAATACAAATTTCCCTCAATACAAGGAGAATCTCCATGAATTTTGGCATGGCCACTGTCAAAGATCTCATAATATAGGCAAGATGAAACCCCAGCAATTTCATAGTCTATTTTTCAAACTGCATATAGTTTGTAATTGTTTAAGTCACACCACTTTCCATGTCCCACTCTGAAGAAGGAAGGTCAGTCACTTCTTCCTCATTCATCTGTGTTACTAGAAATGCTGCCTGAGAACTCCAAATCTTTTGGGGGGGCTTTTGCTGATTATTTCAGTAAAATGGGAACATGGACATCAGCCTCCCTGGAATATCTGCAGCAAGTAGAAAGGAACCTAAATCTCCTGCCTCTTCAAAGGAAACCATCGAGGTTTCAAATGACTGAGATTAGACTGAGGTGGTGTGATTGCTGACTGTCACCGAAAAGGGTGGTCCCACCACCTCCTCTGCAGGGAGCCCAGTCCAGCACGGACACTGAGATGGATCAGTTTGCTGATTTGGGAGAATGATTACCCTTTGCTTCTTGATTCGATGGGCTAGTTTTCTGTGGAGTCACCTGCTTGATTAGGTTCAACTCATAGTCACATGACATCTAAATCCCACCTCAGGGAAGCAGTGTGTGAGCACAGGGCTGCGGGGAGTGGGTCCACTCCATACCCAAGTTAGGTGTACTGTGAAATTGCCCAATAGGAAAAATACGATCAGAAGCCTCAGCACTAGACTGTGAAGGACTAGGATGAGAGTTTCAACAGGGCGCAATTAATGAGATTGCTGAGCACCCCTTTTCTTAAATGGCAAGCCTGACATTGAAAACTGGGTGGGGAAAATTAACTCAGTTTCTTGGAGGTCTGTATTGCTTCAGAGTGCATTTGTACGCCCACCTCACCCTGGCAGTGAGAAAATCTCCACTAAAGACTGTGGAGGAGGGATGCGTGCTGCCCTGGAGCTGCGAAGTCCTTTAAACCTGCTAGACTGGGTAGACGGGGCAGGGAGGCGAGGTGAGCCCTGTCAGTCAGCCTGGTGGCTGACAGGATGATCTATCTGACTCCACAGACTCCATGGAAAGCTTGCTCTGTCCAGATTTTTTCAGTGGGTTTACTCTTCCCACCACGTTCTTGCCACCCAGCTCACAGTGTCGCTGTCAGGGGAGGACTAAGAATAACTGAGCTACAGCAAATCTCATCACTTCCCACAGCCATGCACTCAGAGCTTCACCCCAACTGGGGGCAAAAAAAATGCCTCACCCAGT
This sequence comes from Podiceps cristatus, assembly GCA_000699545.1. Classification (NCBI taxonomy): domain Eukaryota; kingdom Metazoa; phylum Chordata; class Aves; order Podicipediformes; family Podicipedidae; genus Podiceps; species Podiceps cristatus. The sequence continues at coordinate 3,703 of JMFS01003335.1, forward strand.
GTGAATACAATCAAAACATGTTGCAGTACTTTGAATGAAATCCTACTTAAAATGATTGCCTCTGTAGAATTGCCTGCAAGAAAAAAACCCAGAATAACTCAGTTCACCACTGTTGTCTGTGACCAATGCCAAAGACATCCGAGAAAAGGCCGTCACTGACATAAATTCCCTCAATCGTATGAACAAGTAGAAATGTCTTCCTGACCTTACCTGGGATTTGGCCAACGATACATTAATAGCCTTTGTAATTTTCTCATAGGTAGTGTAACCACAGAGGCTCTCTACGCTGAAATAATTAGGACTTTGGAGATTCCCTAAACAAGTTCCCATGAGAAAAGGGTTTCTGGGTAAGGTTTCAGGACTCTGGTAAATTGCTTAGGCTGGAATATGATAACACTATTCCTTACAGTGACAGAAAGTAAGAAATCGCAAGATAGTACTGGAAATGGATCCCTTCAACTGGAAATGGGATATTATGTTATCTGCTAATACTTGCTTCTTTCTTTTTATTTGCAAAGCAAAGTTGGATGAACAGTACCTATCTGCTGTGCTGGTACTGACTGATGAAACATTTTGGAAATTATCTGCTCATATACCTATATGCTTATTACAAAAGAAGGATGGAAATGTAACTGTATCCAGCATTTTTATAGCCTTTTTTTTTTTTTTTTCTTATTAATCTAACTTTAGTTTTACAGGACTGGGTTCTGTGAAACTAAGGAGTCCACTTGTGCTGCTGCATGGGAAATGTCTTGTTTTTAATGAGTTGCCTTAATGACCTGTGGGATTTCAAAGTTCCTTTCTGGTTTTAAAGGAAATGATTAATATATATTCTGTCTTTAATTATGGTGCTATAATTGCGTGAAAGGAATTCCATTCATTCTTTTCTTCATTTAAATCTTTCACATTTCTGAATGTTAGACAATGTATTCTCCTAAAAGGTCTGTCTGTAAAAGAGATGTATAACATTATTCACTTTCAAACTGGAAAGTAATGAGAATAATGGTACCCTCAGTTTTGGGCAGAATATTTCTTACTTTAAAAGCATATTCACATTTAAATGATTACTTGACTAAAATAAGGTGGATTTATATGGAAATAAATGTCTGTCTTCAAATATCTATTAATGTAATACTATCCCTTATTTTTTACAACAAGAAATATTTTATAAAACAGGAAATCTCATGTCTATATTTTTGTTGATACTGTAATTGGCTACTATAACCCACTAGCAAAAGTCCTAGGATAAAATTGGATAAGTGGTAGTTATACTTCAGAAAGTAAATCTTAATCCTACTGTTCTGCCTGCATAATCCAAGGATTTTCTAGTTCTGAAAATGATTCGTGACTTCTTTCTCCTGTTTTTGCCACAAGTAATTGGGAGATTAAATTTCAGGGGGTTTAAGAGTTTATATATGCACTGCATACAAATCCCATCCCTGTGACTCAGATGGTTTGATCCCTTGGTTATCAACCAGACATTTTTCAACAACCTGTGGATCTCTGGAAATAAACTCTTTGATCTGACTGTCCCTTATACCTAAGGATTTTGCAAAAACTTGATTTAGAAAAACCTTTTAGTGCGCACACCACCATCCCATGCAGACGCAGAACACCTTTCTCCCACTACCTACTCCGCTTTCCTGTAGCCAGCACCACACCAGGTGCTCATCACCAGGGATCTCTAATTTGTTTTCCCAAACAGTTTGGCCTGGGGACCAAGACCAGCTCCTTGACATGGGCCACAAGGACAACATAGACTTATTTTATGAGACTGGAAACCTTTTCTTTCACATATGTCTGAAAACTTTGTTTCTTTGGGAGTTTCAGTAGTCACCAGTCCTTAAGAAAAACATGTGAAACCTGTATTTGCTAACATTATTTACAGCTTCTCATAAGCACTTCTCTGTCCTACCAGAGACAACTGGCTCTTCCCTCAGCAGCAGCACCACCGTAAAAGGAACACAGACTAGGAAAGGGCTACCTGGGTCATCAAATCCCAGTCATCTGCTACCTCAGGACCATATCATATAATCCATTTATAAAGTTATCAAGCTCCACCTTAAAACTACTTAGGCTTTGTTCCCTCTCTACACCTGTTGGGAAGCTCTCATTTCCAAGAGATGAGCTTCTATCATCCAACACAAGTACCTAGTGTTAATCCTTCAGTGTGTCAACTTGCGCTTTGCGCAATTACATTTAACCCCACTTCCATTTCTCCACTTCTCAGCTACCCTGTTAATATTCAGTGTTTTACCTTTACAGAGCTGCCTCGGGAAGGATGTACATTTAAGAAGTTTAGTTGATACACAAGAACCTCATTATCGTTCTGCTGATAAGTAGAAAATGCTCTGCTATCCTAGCAAGGTTACAGTGACCTTGCTTGTTAGTTCAGAAAGGAAAACATGCACTCTCTTGCCATTAAATGAGCGTGCTGTCATCTTCTGCTAGGAGTGCAAAGTAAAATTGCAATAATACATCACCACAGGATTACGAAAGGAAGTGCTGAGGTAATTTTCACAAATGTAATCACATAGTCAAAAAGAATTCTGCTATATTAACCGACATAACTTAATACATTCATGTAAGAATCAATACAGTTAAGAAATACTTAGAAAAAAACCTGGCAAAGCAGGTAACAGATAAAAAACATAGGTAAGGCTAATTTTCTGCAGCTTTCCCTCAGCCATGTTTCTGGAATCTCTGCCTCTAGCTTAACTGTCAGCCATTGCAAAATGAACAAGACAAGCAACTTAGACAAACAGGAATGATAACTTTATTTCTCTTTAAGTAGGCCTGTAGCTTTGATACTAGTGTCATTGTGTCCACACATGAACCGGCACATCCCAGGCACCAGTCTGATGGGCCATTGCCATTACTGGCAGATGTTCCTACCTCCTCTGTCCTCACCCAGCTACTCAGCGTTGTGCCATTCGGCAATAACAATAGCACAGACCTACTTTTTGTGGCAAAGACATTACAGGAAACATTTATCAGCATCAGGCTCAAGACCACTCTTTGAGAAACTCTTGCTAGTTCTCTTTTCTCTTTAGCCAGTTCCTCACCTTGCTTACAGTTCTAACACGAATCTTCAGGTTCTGCACCTTAATTAATAATTTTCCATTTGGGACTATCTCAGGTCCTCTACAAAAGCTGACAGCTCTATTGCATTTTTTCAGTTACCTTATTAAAGAAAGATACCAAGTTTTTCTGGCATGAACTACTGCTGCCAAATGCACTTCACATTTTATCCTCTTTTACAGTAACTTCTAGTCCCTTTAATCATTTTTCCATCAAAAATAGATTTTAAAGTCCTGTGAAGTCAGACTGACAAGCTACATAGAATTCCTTCCCTAAATATAGCACCATGTATTGACATAATTGAAACCTTGCAAGCTGCAGAATCAATGTTATCTGTTTTCTTCATGCATGCAGCACATTCTGCCTACCCTCAGTAGACCATGAAAGCATGGTTGGTAGATGAGCAGTAATTTAAAAAGTCAATAAACTCCTCCATCAGGCATTTCAAGTAGGTTAATGAGAAATGAATAAATTTTATATTGCCCAAAGTAGAATTGGATAACTTCACTTATTGGTATTTACTCTGGATTATATTACCAGTTACTGTTGTACCCGTGTGGCAGCTCCCTGCAGGCCCCTTTGTGCAGTAAGTATATAATTTCTTGAGTCTGTGATGTTGATTCCCAGCTACGTTTCTAATTTCTCTTTTCCAGAACTTTGAACACATACTTCAAATGATTATGTCTGAGAGAAGGAGCTAGATGTATCTCACAAAGAGTAGGACTACAGCATATTATGTCCCCGGTTTGAGAGTACGTAGTGTATGCAGGAGATTGTCTTTCCTTATTCTACTGCAGCCACCTCTGAGAGAACAACGCTGCTCTTTTCTCTTTTCTTTTCTTTTCTTTTCTTTTCTTTTCTTTTCTTTTCTTTTCTTTTCTTTTCTTTTCTTTTCTTTTCTTTTCTTTTCTTTTCTTTTCTTTTCTTTTCTTTTTTCTTTTCCTTCTCTCTTTTCTTTTCTTTTCTTTTCTTTTCTTTTCTTTTCTTTTCTTTTCTTTTCTTTTCTTTTCTTTTCTTTTCTTTTCTTTTCTTTTCTTTTCTTTTCTTTTCTTTTCTTTTCTTTTCTTTTCTTTTCTTTTCTTTTCTTTTCTTTTCTTTTCTTTTCTTTTCTTTTCTTTTCTTTTCTTTTCTTTTCTTTTCTTTTCTTTTCTTTTCTTTTCTTTTCTTTTCTTTTCTTTTCTTTTCTTTTCTTTTCTTTTCTTTTCTTTTCTTTTCTTTTCTTTTCTTTTCTTTTCTTCCTTCCCTTCCCTTTTTCCCTTCCCTTCCCTTCCCTCCCCTCCCCTCCCCTCCCCGGATGTCTTCTCAGGTAGAATACCAGTGGTCTTGAGTGTTCACACATGGTTTATCACTTTGATTCTCCCTTTTCTGGCTGCTTGGTTCTTATCTCTCCAAGCAAAAAATAAAGAGAGCCTATAGCCAAAGAAGGGGCATCCCTCCAGCCTGTTTTATTTCTATTCCTTCATAAATTATAGGTGAACATACATAGAATTGTGACTTTGTGTGTGTGCATCTTCTGTGAAGTCTTTGACTGCTGTATGTCTCAGATTATCCTTCTGGAGATGAACAGAGATTAGTTTTGCTGATACCAAATATATTATTTAAAAAAAAAAAAACAAAACAAAAAAAACAACAACAACAAAAAAAAAAAACAAAAGGGAATTACCCTTTCTCTTTGGTGTTACAATGTCGGGTAAGGTCATCACCTGCCCTTTACAGGAAGAGGGAGTAGGAAGAGTGAAGATCAGCCAGCTGCTTCCAGGTCTGTTCTTATACCAGGGTCTCATCTGTAGGCGAATGGTTTGAGCAATGTGTCTAGTGTTCTGAAGCTGGAAACTGATGAAGGTGTTGTGGGAAGCCCTGAAAGGACTGGCTAACTGCTGTGTTGGTTTTCTTTCTACAATGGTTTATTGCTTCTTAAACAGAGGGCTATACTTCTCCTTGTCTTATGCAATGTGCCAGCAAAAGACAGTCCTGCTCTGAAAAGGTGTGAAACTGCAGCTCCAGGGAAGTGGAGATGGACTGCCCCAGAGCCATGAGCGATGGGAGTCCCCACGCAGCAGGCTGCCCCACAGCTGTGGACACTGAGAGCTCCAGCTATCAAGGAAGAAGGAGCCTGGAAGCCCTGAGAGCCACGGCTCCCGGCACTTCCCAGATCTCTGCCAAGGAACCAGGTCAGCAAGCTGTCAGGAAGCTGGGTAGGGTTCTCATTGAAACACTAGATTTTGATGAGTCGGCACATGCTCAATTAAAAACATGTCAGAATTTTTCCAACCAGCTCTACTCACAATCTAAACAAAGGGTGTGGGGAGGAAATACTATCCTTATTTTACACCAGAGGGATTGAGGCACAGAGCTATGAAGTAACTTACGCCAGGTGCTACAGAAAGTCTGCAGTCAAGAGGCAAACTTAGATTCCATGCTGTCCCTTAATCACAAGAGTATCCTTCCTCTAAACTTAATTAACTTGCCATTACAATGACCTTGTGAGACAAGTATTACTTTCATTGTATAAACGTGAAACAGAAGTAACTTGTACAACAGCAGATAGGAAGCCTGTATCTGAGCCAGGACTTGCACCCAGTGTTCCTAAAGCTGCTAACCTTTAGTAGCAAGCCTACCTCTTCCTTTCATGGGCAAGGTACACAGACAATATACAATGTTGGATGACCTTACTTACCTAACCATACTAATTGCAGCAATGGTATAGATTCCTACAGCAAAATACTTCTGTGCTACAGTCTTGTTATACTGAAGCCATACTGTCCACAAAAAAAAAAAAAAAAAATGTTGGTTTGCTATGAATAAAGCCCTCGTACATGGTTGTGGGTAGTACAGAACTAAAACTTTAGATAGAATGAGGTAACTGATGCTTCACTAAACACTCATCTATACAGTTCAACTGGCTTTCCTGGTTCTGCTAAACACGAGTAGCTATATCTATACATAGACACATCATATAAGCTCTTCACCCAAGTCTTTTATGATCCCAGGTTTCTTAGGCTTCTGTGTGTAAATACTAACCTGTCCTTCGGCTGGATTTCCACTTTGAACAGAGCCCTAATTGTAGGTAAGAACTGTAGCATCACCTGGTATTTAAGTCAGTTCAGTTTTTATAAATAGATTTTCATTTCAAATGTCAGAGGGCTTTTATTTGTTGCCTTGTCTTTGCCTATTTTAAAATTGGGGTTTGAAATTTCCTAAACTGTGTTCTTTTAGGGAACATAGCTATGGAAAATATGCTATTCTGCTGGTGTTAGTATGCTCATAATCTTTTTCTTTTCTACTACTTTTGGCCTTTGAACAGGAATTTGAAATTTGATAAGATAGTGAGTAGCATTTAAGCTATGGATGTGTCCTCTGCTGCTACTATGAAAATCGGCTCAAATTTGTCAAAGTCACAGACCTTTGATAAATCTGTTTGCAAATGCGTAATAGGGTACCCAGAGTTTACCAACTAAAATGCACAAAACCAGTTCTCACTGAAGAGGCTGTACAGGCTGTCCTTCCTGAGAGACAGCATGCTTTGTCCCCTTCGGGCTGTCCAAGGACCAGCTAGAGGGCCATGGTACCTTATTTCTGCCATTCGCTCAGTGCTCTCCCTGCCTGCACCTACATGCCACAGAGGAAGAGGCCACCCTCTTGTGCCACCCATGAGCGGCACAAGTTACATACAAAGAG
>JMFS01003338.1:0-13800 GCA_000699545.1 Podiceps cristatus
TTCCAGAGAGAGCGCAAGGGAGCAAACAGCCAAATAAGTGAACAGGCCTGAACGAAAACAAACAAACATAAAAGCAACAAGAAGGAAACATGAACAGAAAACGAACCAAACAAGGAACCAGTGAGAGAGGAGGGGCAATGCCCGACCATCGCTCACACCGGACATGCTATGGCATGGAACACTCTCTTTGGCCAGTTTGGATCAACTACTCTGGCCGTTCCCCTCCCAGGTGTTTGCACCTGCACATCAGCAAAACTTGGGAAACTGCAAGATGTCCTTGGTCGTTCAGCAGCAACCAACAACAGCAGTGTACTATCACCATTTTTCACACACTAAATCCAAAACACAGGAGCTGCTGAAAACAAAACTAGCTCCGGCCTGGCTGAAACCAGGACACTGCCTATCTATACAGCACAGTTAAGATTTTTCAAAAGGGATTAATGATTTTTGGATGCCTTGGTTTGTGACTTGAGACACCCCGAGGGGGTCTGTACTTAAAACAGGATCGTCATCCATTCTCCAGAAGCTTTCAGTTACAGTTTTGACCCTTTCAAAAATCTTGTCGAGGATCATCATCCATTCTCCAGAAGCTTTCGGTTACAGTTTTGACCCTTTCAAAAATCTTGTCTGTCCCACCAGTGCTGGCCCATAATTCCACTGTGATGACTGCTGTTGGCTATTGGTGATGGAAACTAGCAAATGAATATATGGAGAGTAATTAGACCTGTGAAAGAATTTGGAAAATAGAAGCAAGTCTTCGCTTACCATTTGTTCACTCAGATAATCTCTTCTCCTTTTATGGCTTAACAGCTAATTACTGACCTTCCTGAGAAAGCAAGAAGAAAACTTTGCGTATTTCATTCTCTCATTTCTTGTCTTGGGCATCTCATCAGAAATATGTTTTTAAGAAAAAAGCATTGTAGTTATGGCATGATAGGAAGCAACATTATCTGAGGTCCTCTGTCGTCATACTTGAAATATTATTGTTATACCTGTTTATCAAATAGTTGTCAGTCACAAATGGCTTGGAAATAGGGATATACAAAGCAAGAGAATATCTTAATATTCAGTGTGATTTGAAAATTCCTAAGGCCTGCTGCAGTCTGTTTGCTCAGTTGCTGGAACCAAAATTCGTTAATCTGACACTTCCAAAGATGCCAGTGCTTTTAGAACAGAGTTGACTTGCTGTTAGTCCATCATTTGTCTTAGCATAACATTTTGTATTTACTCTGATAATTTATCTCCAAAGCGGTGTAATAGCAGATACCTATGAATGTGTACTCTGGCAGAGTTACTTGTCTCAGCAATCATTAACCTATGACATCCTGATGTCCCTGTTCCCTTCTTTTCTGCATAGGGACTCACTTTCTTGCTTTTCATCACATTTTTTATTTTAATATTTAAATCAGTGGAGGAAAAAAATGAAATGCGATACTAGTACATGGATCTTATTTAACAAAAATCACCTTCAAAATAAGTATCTTTTCGTAAGAATGTAATAGCAGGCAGCATCTGATTTGCCCTTTGAGGATAAGATGAGTAAAGGTAAAAAGGAAATACAGAAGCCTGTAACTTTTTCATACTGGAAATAGGATGCTTTAAAATTATATCTAGATAGGAATATTTGGTGATGGTGATGATGTGCTATTCAGCTGCCCATATACTAATATTTACATAGATCAATCATTCAGATCTCTGAAATTAGGGCCAGGTAGAGAGGGCTAAAATGCCTGGCAGCCTCAAGATGAACCCCCAAAATAACACTGAAAACTGTGCTCTGGTTTCTACTGCAGATGTTAGGTTTGGATGGTAATATTTGCATCGTAGTGTCATTTTTATATTTGCTACACTAGTCCTCACAAGCACTAAAAATGGACTAATATATTTATTTAAAACACAAACGTCTTAATAGACTGTTAGCTTTAAGGTGGAAGTGTTTCTACTGGTGAGATATATAAAAGAGCTAGATTGTAATATATCTTCCTGGCCCTTAGAAAGCCCCATTTTAATATAATGGAGACTCGAGAGTTCTTGTTAAGTATGAGCTTAATCAATTTTGATTAATTCCTTGGCTGAAGAAAAGTAAATCCATCAGAAATTTTTTACACTTAAACATTTAGAATCTGTACAGTTGTACTTTTGGCATTAAAGAAAACTTGTCAACACAGCCATAGATCCCTATTAAAATGGCAATTCTTCTAAAGCATGCTACTACACTCAACGCATTTCCTTTAAGAGATTTCCTGGTCTTATGTTAGGATAGTTTGTTAAACTTCAGTATAAGTATCCATAGAGTAAAAGACATGAAAAGCCAAGGACACCAGGAGAAAGTATTGATTCAGGTTACAGAAGTCTTCAAGGGGTTCACTGAGATTCTGCTCTATGCTGTTGAGTGTATCACATTTATGTTTTCAAACACTTGCAGACTTCACAGCCCCCTGCGGAGAACACTATAAATGAGGTGCCCAGCAGTGCTCCAAGATTCAGATTAGATATGTTGAAGAACAAAGCAAAAAGATCTTTGACAGAATCATTTGAAAGTATTTTATCCCGTGTAAGTATCTTCATGTTTATTGCCTCTGAACATAGTTTCATTGGTTTATTTGTTTGAATCATAGAAAAGTCGTATTTGTTATCCTTCCAGGCTGTAGCCAAGTGAACTAATTGCTAGATAAGAAATAGTGTATATAGGCATTTCAAAAAAATAATATGAAGTTGAGCATGAGAACTTACTAAAAGCAACCATTGTTTTATTTCTCTTTTGGATTTAGAAAATTTGAAAAAATAGAAGGAAATTATATGGGAACTGAATAAGCATTCCTAATAAGATAGTATTTATTAGTGACACAAAACTGATGAATAATCGGGCATCTGAACTTTTAAATGCTAGAGATTATTTGAAGGCAAGGAGTGTGAAGAACTTCAGAAGGCACTAAGTACATGCAGGCATTTAGCATTTATGCATTTACATCAGGTAAAAATCTTTGTAAACAGTATCTGTCAATACCTATTAGTGGGAAAAACTTGAGCTCTGATGCAATAGTGATCCCCAAGAAAACACATTGGGAAAATGTTTATCATGAACAGATCGCTGAAAATATCTCCTGAAAGTATACAGCTGTGGTTAAGAAAACAAGTCAGATGTCACGCGTAAGTTCTACTTAAACCTATGGAGTATCTTCTCATTCAAATATTCTCTGTTTTGCACCTTATGGAAAAAGTCTGAGAAAGATATAGGAGACTTGGAAAGACTTCTGCTTGACAAAGGATTAAAAAAATCAGACCTTCTTTCTTTTTTAAAAAAAGAGAGTTGTGACAAAATGGCAAACAAAAAATATTAAGGAACAAAAATGAGGCGTCCTCATTTCTCATCAGCAAACAGTTAAATTGAAGCAAAATCTAGTACAGTTTATTGGCTTATAGACACGCAACTTCTAGTGACAAAACTAGGCTTTCAAAGCTTGTTTCAGACATCGTATCTAACCTGTTCCCATTAAATAAACGATGGCAAAAGCATTTTTTCCTTGTTATAATTATGCATATAGAGATATAATTATGAGATATAATAGAGATATAATTATGCATATAGAGAAGATTTTTAGTTGAATATCTCCCCCCATTACTTCCCAGCCAGCATTTCTAGAGTTCACCCCCATGAAATCCTGCTGCGGGTGTGTTTGGGATGTGAAACATAATGTTAGTGTTGTTACACTAACTGTAGTACTTGCTGTTCTAATTTTGGCCAGTTTGTCCTGGCTGGCCTAAGCTGTCTTCTCGTAAGCACAGCTGTATGTTAGTTGCATTTTCACTGTCATGGGAGTTTTGATGGAAATTCTTGATTTTGATCAGATCTGAAGCAAAACATTTTGTTTGAGCTTCAAGGGGAGAATAGTTACTATTGTGAATAATGATAATGTTTTATATTTAAATTGAAACAACAGTTCAAAGAGAACATAAGCCTTAACTTCAGAAATAAAAAAAAAAATTGATACCATTTAAGGTTAGGAAGATACAAGTTCCATAGTGGTGTTAGCACATAAGAATCCATCAGTAGGTTTCTTAATATTTCTCTTGGTTACATAAAAACATTGGTTGAACAAATTATATAAAGATATTGTTGAACTGATTATACAAAAATGTTTATGCTTTCTGATGTGTAGGCATTGAAATGATAATACCAGAAATTGTTTTGCTGTGTATTAAACGTATATGGTTTTAAGTCCTTTGTAATAGATGGTCTTTTCTTTGTATCTTGGTAAGAAGTACCTAGTGTGAAAATTTCCTGTTTGGAATACAGCAAGTGCTTTAACAGTAGTTACAGTACATGCATGTGACATATGATTATGTACATATCATAGAAGGCACTTCATTGCCCATGAGAATTCCTTAATTCCACAGGATCCTTTAAAATGTCAGAGACTGTCCTGAATGAAGCCTCTGTTTGTCACAGGGACAAAGGCTATTCTTAGGCATTTCAGGAAATTAAATTTGATACTGTCTTTGAAAATTACAGATTCTGACTATACTACACAAATCTCATTTTGGTATGCCCCATATATTATAATCTTAATTGCTGGTGTGCTCTACCTCTACAGGGCAGTAAAACCAGAGGTCCAGTGGACAGTTCTGGTGGTGTGGATTTGGACAACTCCATATCCAGTACATTAAGCAGCACGAGTAAAGTAAGTAAAGCCTGGGGTGTATGGACATATTTAGAAACTACAGATAATATTCCCTGAAACAGCTAGTCAGATGTGAAATGCAGTTACCAACTGCCCATATAACTGTTCTGTTCCAATGTCTTGCATTTTGTTTTGATTATTTTGGGGGAGTAGACAGCTAACTGATTGTGTGTCAGAAGAAATAAACCCCCAAACTGTATGATAAAAACAGTATCACAGAGTAGTGCGGGTAAGTATGTCCTTTTCTTCCTACCTGTAAGAGCCCTTGCTGCCACTTGCTGATCCATAGGGTGTGTCTTTATTCCTGTGCCAAGTCCCTCTGAGGGTGATAGGGCTGCATTCATTGCAGGCAGCCTCTTGGATCAGCCACTGCCTTTACTCCGCACACCACACCCCACCCCACCCCCCCCCCCCCAGCTTGAAGCCATATTTAATTTTTTTGGAATTTGCAATTTGGTTAACCAAATAATTTTTCATATATGTAACATGTTAGAATGTGTGTGAGTCCTCTGAGGGACAATTTGAACAAAGTAATATCCTAGTTTACTCTGGTAACAGAGATTCAGACTAAGAAATAGCAGTCGTGTCAATGCAATGGTGATGTGTAAGATGCTCTTATCTGTAGATTTTCAGGAAGATTTCCATACTTGACAAGATGGGACTCATAGTAAATCTGTGTTTCTGTTCTCCAGAAGTTGCTTTCAGGCCTTTCGTTCTGTTCCCTGTGCAGTGCTATTGGGGCTTCATTTGAATTAGAAATGCCTTCTACTGTATATAAACATGTATTTTGTATGTATGTATCTTATCATGTGAGTCTATATATCATAGAATCACAGAAGGGCAGGGGTTGGAAGGCACCTCTGGAGACCATCTAGTCCAACCCCCTGCTAGAGCAGGGTCACCTACAGCAGGTTGCACAGCAATGCATGCCTCCTTTGCTTGATTTTCTACTTGTTGGGATGCACCGATCTTGAGCTTGGAGGAAGTGGGTCTTGAATATTAGCCAGCTCTCTTGTCTTGGGCCCCCTACCTTTTAGAGCTCTAACCCATGGGATTCCTTGAAGTAGGTCCTTGAAGAGGCTAAAGTTAGCTCTCCTGAAGTTTAGGTTAGTAATCTTCCTTGTTGCCCTACTTCTTCCACACAGGATGCTGAACTTGACCATTTCATGGTCACTGCAGCCAAGGCTGCCCCCAACCTTCAAATCCCCGAACAGCCCTTCTTTGTTAGTTACTACCAGGTCCAGCAGCACTCCTCCCCTCATAGGCTCCTCCACCACCTGTGACAAGAAGTTGTTGTCAATGATCTGCAGGAACTCTTCCTTGTTGCCCTACTTCTTCCACACAGGATGCTGAACTTGACCATTTCATGGTCACTGCAGCCAAGGCTGCCCCCAACCTTCAAATCCCCGAACAGCCCTTCTTTGTTAGTTACTACCAGGTCCAGCAGCACTCCTCCCCTCATAGGCTCCTCCACCACCTGTGACAAGAAGTTGTTGTCAATGATCTGCAGGAACCTCCCAGACTGTGTGTTCCTGGCTGTGTTGTCATTCCAGGAAATAGCAGGGTGGTTGAAGTCTCCCGTGAGAACCAGGGCCTGTGATCTTTCTACTTTCAGGCTACTTTTCAGGCTACTTTCAGCTGCCTGTAGAAGGCCTCATTGACTTCCTCTTCCTCATCAGGTGGCCTGTAGTATGCACCCACCAGTGTCCCCCATGTTAGCCTGTCCTTTAATCTCTACCCATAAGCTCTCAACCCATTCATCATCCACCCCTAGGCAGAGCTCAATACATTCCAGTTGCTGTCTCACATAAAGTGCTCTCCACCACCTCGTCTTGCTGGCCTGTCTTTCCTAAAAAGTACATAGCCATCCATGACAGCATTCCAGTCACGTGACCTATCCCACCATGTCTCTGCAATTCCAATGAGATCATGGCCCTGCGACCACAGTCATAGGATTACAGTCCTTTGTGTGAATCTTCATAGACAAGAGGAATATTATATTGTTAGCTGGGTTGTTGAATATACAGTACTCTGAAATGCCACCCTTTTCATTGCTGTCACTGTTACCCACACCTGACCCAACTGTTCTGACCCCATTTCTTCTGAGTTGTACTCAACATACTGTAAAATACAATTACTTTTAAATTACTTTTTCTCTGTAAAATGTTGACTGTGATTTGTTGACCTAAATGATTAATAACAAAGACATAAAGCATCAAAGATCCTTCCTTTGAGCTATCATGATAAAAATGTGCAAGTTTGAAGCGGGTCTCTGTGGGATGCGAATAATGACATGGGACTGCAACCTTAAAGATTGATTTTAAACTCGTGTATTGATAACCTTATTTTTTGCACTACTAGGAACTGTGTGAAAAGGAGAAAGACAGACTTCCTGCGCTTCCTACAGAAAACACTGTCAAGACCAGTGGACCAGTGGGTGATCTGTCCAGCGACACAGATGATTCACCCATTGAGCAGTCTGTTACCTTACCTCAGCAAAGCTTTCGGAGGCGAGCAAACACACTGAGTCATTTGCCAACAGAAAGCCAGGAATCTCTGGTACCTGTTGAAACATCACCATCTGTTCCCCAGAGGAAACTTATGAGGTATCACTCAGTGAGCACAGAGACTCCTCACAAAAGAAAGTAAGACTTATTAAAAGCAGGCTATGATTTCGTTTGTTGAGGGCATATTTGGGGATGATATTTGCATACCAGGTATGTCTTCTTAATGGATAAGAAATGTATCGCAGCAGTGTGTCACTCTTTGGAGGTTTATAGGTATTCTGTTTTAAAACACTTTTAGCCCTGTGTGCTCCACAGGGGAGAGAAAACAAGAGATGTATAATTCCACAGTATATGTCACAAAGCTAAGTGTAAGCACAACGTAGGATTGCTCCTAAGGGGTTTGATTATATTTTTGCAAGCAATATTCATTAATTTTTGTTGTTTTGATCTATGAGCAGTATAAATAAATGCTACTTCTCCTCTATTTATAGAGAAAAATCTGGTAGCATTTCTGATGCTGAAAACCTTACTAGTTGGTGAATTCATGTGAGACTTAAAAATAACATACATAAATTGTTAATAGAGGTGAGGCTCCTGTCTAGCTTTTCAATGAGCCCATGTAGATTTTACTCACAAAACCAAGCTACTACTTGACTTCATGCTAATATTATTCAAGCTATCCTCCGTCAAAAGCCTGCCTCTACAGCTCTAAAGCTTCCTCTTAACTTTATGGCAGTTTTCTTCTCTCCCTTTATCTGTCTTTTTCCGATTACTATGGAAACATTTCTGTCTGTACCCTTCTGTTTTACTGCCAAAACTGCTCGTTTACAAAAGTTAGACGGTAGGAAATCTGTATGTGTTCCAGCTCATTTTTCCCTGCAGGAGGCAGGGCAGTAAACAAACATGCCCAGAATAGGTGATGACAGTGAAAAAAAGAGGATTATAGTATTTGAAAGGAAACATAACCTGGGTTGCCTTTTTGTCCTTTCTGTGAACCTTTTTAATTCTAAAATACTGGAATGTTTTTGTAGTGCAGTTTAGGACTTGTGTTGTTGGTCTGTTACCTTCATGAGAATTGCCCTGATGATTGTACCTTCTTGTTCAATCAGTTCTTCTCTCACTATAGGAATGCAGCTAGAAATTAAGTATATTTTTCATTTCCTTGGTTATTTCTATTTGGGTTTTATCATGTAATTTTTTAGTAAGACCTGACTGTGCCTGCTCCCTCACATAAGCCAAAAAGAAGTCACTGTTGCTTCCTTTTCATAGCAAATGTACAGAACCAGGGGAAATAAAAAACTTAGAAGAAAAGTATACTTAAAGTTGTCAAAAATCACTGGAATGATAGATTTCTAACAAGTCTTCTATGTTTTATGAGTGTTTTTGAACAGCTTACCTCAATTCATAAGTTGTTTCTAAAGTGTAAGTAAATCCAGTTCTTCATGTAGCGTTTCACTTCTCATCCATTAGAACTCTTGATCATATGCCTGACTTTGTCATAGAAACCAAGGGGAAGCACATATGAGGGAGAAGAAAGAGGCGTCTCAGTGACAGGTTTTGGGGAGTTTAAGTTTAGGTGTACGCTGTAATGCTATTCTGAAGCCTATAAGTGTGTATTTGGGACTTTGCTAATTGGGTTAAAATGTTCAGCCTCTTAGAATTGCTGCATTAACTGTGAAAAACATAGGAAATGGCTTGTTTGTATGTACCAGATCCCTGTCAAAGATTAGAGAAGGGATTTCACTTTTTTTTTTTCCCCTCTCTCCTTTCCTGTATTACTGTGTTTTGTTCTTTGTGCTACCTCAACTCCATCGCTCTGGTTGGAATCCCACTATACGATTTGAACGCATCTGTCGGCGAATCTAAAAGTTCTTCTGGTCAGCTTGCACGTTCTCCTACTCTAGCTCGTCTTAATCCCTCGGCCTCTTCGCCCAACTTTTTTAAATACCTAAGGCATAATTCAAGTGGAGAACAAAGTGGGCATTTTGCACAAAAGAGGTGAGCTAGCATGTGTACATAGTTTGGAGTAGGGTTTGTTTTACCATGTCATAAATATCTATAGTGTAAATAATTAATTAAATATAGATCAAAGATGATAGACTTTTATGGGAGAGGGAATTCCTTAACTGCTCCACTACTGAATGTAGAACTGCTACTTAAATCATTTTGTTTGAATAAATAAAATTCTTTCAGACACATGGACACATGACTTTCTTTAGAGCCAGTTGCTCCAAAGCAACTTCTTGTTATGCAGCAGACAGCAGCACTGCTTAAATTCTGTGAGCAATAAGTTGCCAAGAACCTGTGATCCAGCTCACTCTTTTTCTCCTGAACATTCTGTTCTGTTCTACTTTGTTCATGGTAACACAGAAACATATTAATATTTTTTTATGCCTGACATTAAAGTAAAATTGACTAACTAAATAGGGCAAGAAATAGCAGGACTCTGGAGAGCCGATACAAAAAAAGCCCACAAACAAAAAAAAACCCCACTCATTCACGACTCCTCCAAAACCCAAGAACGAACAAACAAACAAAAAACCCCAACTCTCCAGCTCACGTATTTGTCTTGGTTACTTTGAGCAATATCAAATGATACTTTCCTGTGCCTCTTTTCTTAAAACAAAAATACCTATAGAGAACATTGAGAAAAGGACATTAACCCATCATTGCCCAGAGAACCTTAAACAAATGGCTCCCTAAAAATCTTAACTGTAAAACCTCTTCTTAACCCCTTGAGCTAAACTGCTTATTTTAGCTCAAAAGGCTAATGAGACCAAATGTCCTTGGAAGCGCTGTTAACAGTCACTGGCCATTGGCAAGCCATTTTTACTGCTGTTGCTGTTTATTGTTTGGGTTTGTTCTCTTGGGTGAAGGTTTCCTGTTTCTCCAAGGTGCTGATTCTCTCATCCTGAGAAAATACTCAACTGAGATCTCTGTCTCACTTGTTCCTTCAATTGTATTTACTAAGTACTAACTTGCATCTATCTCTCTTAATTTAGCTTCACCTCAGAAGTGTGGTATAGCTCAGGAGGAAATGTGAGTCTACAGTGTCCTCTTCATTTTAGCAAGACTTACTTGAATCCTGAAGGTTAAATTCTCAAAAGTAGATTTTTCCAAATAGATTCGGTAGTAATTCTGCATGCACAGTAGCAACTTTACCTTCCCTTTTTCTTGTCATTTAAGGGTGTACCATATTGAACTTATAAGGAACAAGACTGAAAACAGAAATTAAAAAGGATATAAAATGGGTTAATGAGTTTAGTTCAATAAAGTCAAACTGCCCAAGTTGATTGTATTATTTAAGTGAAATTACCATGTAATTGTGATGGATTTACAATGCGATTGTAAGTGAAACCTGTTTGCAGGGCACATCATGCTACAGCCTTATCTTTGTTGTGCTCTGTACTAAAGAACAGCTTCACTTCATACTAGTGATTATCCCAGAGTATTCCGCCCCATCCCATTCTCATCTTCAGGAGACAGCGCTAAATGCCGTCTAGAGAAATCATTATGGTTTATCAGAGAGCAGTTCTTTCTTAACCTTAGTTTTTCAGGAGTGAATTCTACTCACGTGTTTTTGTGTACTCTTCTGGGAAAATGTCTTCTAGTATCATCAGCCAAGTAATTTTCTATATTTTCATTACATGCAGAAATTTTTTATTACCTGAGTTGTTCTCACTTCTGTCTATCAACCTTCTTCTGAATATGTTGGGGGCTTGTTATTTGAAAAGAAAGAACAGAATTATGTTGGCTGGAAAACTGTTGATGAAATTTGGTTAGTGCTCCTGTCTGTTGCATAAATAGAGCCACAACCCTAAATGATCAGTCAGAAGGCTGACCTTTTAACTTAAAAGTTCCAAGCTTGTCTGAATAAAACCTTGTTAATGCTTTACAAAATGGTTTTTGCCAAAGTCTTCTATTTCATTTGCCAGCAAAATGATTATCAGTGGTGTCAGTTGTTATTGGATTAAAGGAATTTACTTGAAACATGCACTAAAAATCTTGGGATATAGCAAAGAATAATAACGCTACTGGAAGTACATTTATTTATATTGGAACATTTTAGTTTGCCCAAATATGTATTTCAGAGCACTTGGTTAGCAGTTTTAGTTTTGACTTTGGTTTCCTTGATATTCAGGCCTTCAGGATTTAGGTGCTTTTTGTTTGAAACTTAGCAGTATGTATTATTTTTATTCTTTGTTCTAAACTATACTTTTCCCAACTGCACTCTCAGCATCTCCTACCGTACTGCCTTAAGGAAAAAGCTTCATTCTTCCTCTTCTGTGCCAAATTTCTTAAAATTTCTGGCTCCTGTAGATGAAAATAACACCTCTGACTTTAGGAGCACAACAAGGTAGGGTTTTCTCCTAAAGCTTGGAGGTAAAACTGTATTTTAAAAGGTTTCTTTGTCTGAAATATTTCAAATACTTCTTACACTTGCAAAACCTGATTTGTGCAACAGTTTACTTGCATGTATTCTGCATGTGATTGCTGTCAAAAGCACGGAGCTATCCTAGACTCCTCTCCCATTAAGATTGCAGAACTTGGCCATTTTGATGTTGTAACAGTCATGCAACTTCCATCTATATACTTCTGTGATTATTCCTGCCAAAGGACTGTATTAGCAGTTTTCAGTTAAGAGAATATACATGGTTCATCCTAAGCAATATCAGTGTCCTCAAATGGGAAGGAGAGAATGGTCTGTAAAATGCTTTTCCCAGTTACTGCCAGACCTATTTGGAGTTCGTGTATCCCTTTCAGCTTCAACAGACTCATGCAACCATTTAGCCAGTGGCTGGAATAAAGTAATGAATAGTTTAAAGATGTAACGGGTGAAAGTTATTGGTGGGATTTTTAATAGGAAAACAGCATTGCTGTTCACCATTTCATTTCATACTCTGAATAAAAACCGCTGTATGTTGTTTGTGGACTACATCAAAGGAGTAGCATCCAAGGTTTCTTGGACATTGTTCCCAAGTTTGTTGCTTATTTTAGATTGTGACTTGCATACACCAAGGTTAAAAGTTTTGCTCCAAGTCTATGCTGTGAAGGAATATATTACATACCTAGTTCACAGAAGGTTGGAAGTTTAGTTGGTGTTTATGAAGCTCCTTGATGTGTGCTGATAAAAGGCATCAGCAGTTCTTTGTGTCTCCCATGAATAATTGATAGATTTTGTGGATGGCATTTAAATAGCAGAATGGTAAAGATACATTATGGTATATGTGTCTTTAATGCGTTGTGTTTAACACACTGCTGCAAAGAAAGCTGAAAATTAATTAAAACTGGAGAAAGCAGATTGCACAGAGCTGCCAGCCTTGTTTGGTGAACCTGTGGGATGTTTGCGGCCTTGTACAAGCCTGCTAGCACAAAGCAAGCTTCACCTACCTAATGCTGAGAGCTTGACGCAGCATGTACACAGCACACGGCACTCCTTAGTTGATGGTTTGTGTTACTGTATTCACTGAAGACTGTGTCACTGTTAGTAGCGGATTCAAGTAACCTACTCACAAGCCATTCTGTGTTCTGCAATTTTAGTGACTACGAATCCAAACACAGCCAGCAGGCCATTGGTGCGGACAGCCCTATAAGGACTCGACGCCATTCCTGGAGGCAACAGATATTCCTGCGTGTGGCAACCCCTCAGAAAGCATGTGATTCTCCCAACAGATACGATGGTAAAGGCTGTGTTTGTTTGCTCCCATAAAAGTTGTTAGTAGATACAGTGTGAAGTGTGGATGTTTTTTGGCTGAGTGGACATATTTGCCCAGTGCTTTGTACTGTCTGCAGTTTCCCACCTACTTTTTAGTCCTGCCAAGCTCATCAGCTATTGAGTTTTTATTTTTCAGCTTTGTATGTAACATAGTTCCGATTGTGTCAAATTATCTAACCAGAGAAGAAAGTATTTTTGCGTGTAGTACTGTAATGAATTCTAGGGAAGTATTGCTCCGAAGAAAAGGTGATACTTCTGTTTCATCTTTCCATGCTGGACTATAGAACTATGAACTAGAAAAATCCAGGCCTAGCAGAAGGAATTAAATCTCCTTTATGACATCAGTTGAGTTCTGTAGTGCGTACTTCATACCAGACTGAATTTGACCTCATGTATGCTGCTCCAGTCTGATTCTTTGCCACTTGAGCCATAATTATCCACTGTATTTATTTCCTGAAATTCTGTAGAGTTAAAGAACCACAGACTAGAAAAAAATCACTGCACATGAGCATGCAGGTGTATCACTTTATGCATCTCACTTTATGTGAGCCAGATAGTACAGTACATGCTGAGGCCAATAATACCTCAGAGAAGCTGTGTCTCTAGCTAATGGTCTCTGGTTCACTAAAGTTTGAATTTCACAGCTTGAGCTCTGCAAGCTCTACTTTCTGACTGATCTCTAAGACCATTGTATAAGAAATAAGTATAAGGGAAGGGGAGGGAGCAGTACGCTTCAGTAAACGTAGTAAAAAGTAACGGTCTTAATTTCACTGAGACGGTTTTCTTGCGTCTTAAAGAGAGATACTGATTAACTGGACATGGCACGTAACAAAACTGTTCCTATCATTAATGGATTGCTTGCAACTTAATTTGACTGATCACAGGATCACAGGAT
>JMFS01003339.1:0-11339 GCA_000699545.1 Podiceps cristatus
GAATCCCCTCCCTCAACATGCTGGCCATGCTGCTTTTGACGCAGCCTAGGAGACAGTTGGCTTTCTGGGCTGCCAGCGCACATTGCCAGCTGAAGTTAAGTTTCTCATCCACCACTACCCCCAAGTCCTTCTCCTCAGAGCTGCTCTCAAGCCATCCGCTGCCCAGCCTGTACCTGTGCTTGGGATTGCCCCAACCTCCGTGCAGGACCTTGCACTTGGCCTTGTTGAACTTGATACGGTTCACACAGGCCCACCTCTCAAGCCTGTCAAGGTCCCTCTGAATGGCACCCCTTCCCTCCAGCATGTCAACCACACCACACAGCTTGGTGGATAAAAAGGTTTCTGTTCTTAAAAGTTTTATTTCACAGAAAGGCCAAGATCATCCACCTTACTATACAAGAGACACTTTGGAAAAAAGGTAAGGAGCAGAATACATTCACAGTTTTAACTCATCCAATACATGGATATCCTTCAAGTCGAATTATCATTCGGAGATGGAGGAGAAATAAAAATAGCTGTTACAATAATCTGTGGATGGCTTCGTTGGTGCAGAATTCCTTTTAGACTCTTGAATGCACCAGGGACATTTCAGATGTTTGTGAAGAGTATAACCCAAGTTCTGAGGATCAAAAAACATCCTCCCATCCTTAAATGATTTCATCTGTTCCTGTAAAACATGGGTGGAACATCTAGTAGAAGTGGAAAGTACTCCAAAACTTTTTAAGAGCCAGGGCTTAAATTGGTAAGAAATAATGTTCATTTACAAAGGATCACACAATTTTCCTGGGACAGAGTGTCAGAGATGGTGGGCTGGAGACTTGTGGCCAAAACCATGGGAGAATAAAATAATGGAAAGTTCCTACATATGTGAGGAGGGCACAGCAACCTCTACAGCAGCTTTGTACAAAATGTTTACTGAGAAGAAAATACAAGCTACTCTTCTAGGCTGAGAAATAGTCAAAAGATTAATCCTAAAGGGGGGAGGGACTTCTAAATTATGCTGTGCCTGAATTATCCCAACTACTTGCCATAGATCTGTGATAGTCAAAGTTTACTGTTAATTTGTATTGTGAAAAAATAAAAAAAAAGGTCAGGTTCAACAGGCACAGAAAAAAAAATGTTGAAGGCCAAAAATTAGAGAACCACAAAAGTTCATTTATATGATTACTATGGAGATCCTCCATTTTCATCATATATTTACTTACTGGATACAGAACTCACAGGTACGTAGACCACAGACTCTGGAGTGACTCCAAGGATGTTTGCAAATTCACAAGCTGTCTAAACATGCATTCAAATACCACCACAATGTTGGAAAGTGAAAAGTGGTTATTTATTTAGATTCAGCTTCAGACTAAGAAGTGAGAGTAACTTCACCCCTACCTTGGGATGACTTCTAAGAATGACAGTTACTTTGTAAAGTGGTGGTACTTTTTAGCAGCCACTTTTTCTGGCAGATTAACATGACTGCATGGGTCAGGTGGTAGACTATGTAGATTCCTAAGGGTTACAGAAAAAAATCAGTCTGAAAAATGAATTTCTGCTAAATATTACAATGGTTAGTAAACGTCATCCTTTACTGTTAATTCCTAAAAATGATAGCTTAAGGTAAGATGAGGATATGGAAGTCAATTTATGACAAATGGGAGGGAAAAAAAAAAAAAAAGAAAGAAAGAAAAAGAGGCTGTTTTGAGCCTCAAGAAATCATAGTCCCTGTCCTAAGTAATTTCCACAAGGTGTTTTCCAAATTTACTCTTAAAGATGTCCAACAATAAAGAGTTCCCACTTTGCCCAGGCAATCTATCAAATTTCTTTACCAATATTGTTTTCTCTTATCTAACCTTTTTTTTTGTATTGCATGGTATGCCAAATACTATTATTTTATCCACTTTTGACTTTAAAAGCCCATCATCTTTAACACTTTTTTTTCAGTTTCCCAATTTAAGATCAATAAAATCATCCCATTTGCTACATGCCTTTGCAAATATCAAGTAAAAATCCTGGTTTACATTTTAAAAACAACATTTTTCTCATGTTAATTAAGAATTAATAACATCTAAGTTCTTATCATAAAATATGTGCCAACTGTTGTTGAAGTTACAGAAGCCAAAGTGAATAAAGACTCAGTCAGCCACTGAAAAATAATGCAGCTGTGCAATAACCTGGTCAATACTAGAAATTGATTGTTATTGTAGAGAAAGAATTTGTTTGGATGAAATCTGGTCCTGTTGAAAAACAGTGACGGAACGGCCATAGGTTTCCCTAAGGGCTAGGATTTCAAGCAGGGTAATGTATTTCCCCGTCAATGACCTGATTTAAACAAAGGGTCATCTTCCACTTACTTTCTTCCCTCTCCATCATTTTTAGCTTGGTTTTTTGTTGGTTGGTTGGTTGGTTTGTTTTGTTTTTTTCAGGCAATCCCTCCTCTGTGTGTATTATTTTCCTGCTTTTGCCCTTGTTCAGGTTTTTCAGATATCTGTGAGTTGTAAGCGAGTGAGAAAATAATGTTGAGCAGCATTACATTGCTACCTAAGTAAACTTCCTAGTTCATGTTCTAGACTTCTATATGAAAGTTTTACAATTATTAAAGTATAATAGAAGCATGTGAAAAGTACTCTCATCATATTGTACAATCCATCAGATGAAGATATTGTATATTTACTTTCTACTGAAAATTTATATATATATACATGTAAGTTTATGGCAAATGAAGTGCAACTCATAATTCCAGTACTATAGATAATAGTGCAGGGAATTATTCAAGGTTTGCATTGTTTTCCAGTACAAGATACAAAGGCCGCTGATTGCGGCCTTTCAGTACATAAAGGGGGCCTATAGGAAAGAGGGGGAGAATCTTTTCAGTAGGGACAGCGGTGATAGGACAAGGGGGAATGGTTTTAAGCTGAAACAGGGTAGGTTTAGATTAGATGTAAGGAAAAAATTCTTTACAATGAGGGTGGTGAAGCACTGGAACGGGTTGCCCAGAGAGGTGGTGGAGGCCCCATCCCTGGAAACATTCAAGGCCAGGTTGGACAGGGCTGTGAGCAACCTCATCTGGGTAATGGTGTCCCTGCTCACTGCAGAGGGTTGGACTAAATGACCGCTAGCGGTCCCTTCCAACCCAAAACATTCTATGATTCTATGATTTTGTAACTGAAATGCAGGCTTTTAATTCTTATTCCATTATTGTAATACTACATATTTAGGCACTCAGTTTTTATTAGGCTCCTCTTGCCAGCTCCAAGAAACAGCTACTCTAAGTTAATTCTATACTGGATACCCCTATTCCTAACAATTTGCCAACCATTCACTTAACATAATTTAATTAATATAGAGACAACTGTCAAAGTGCAATAAACGGGAATACCTATATTATAAAAATTAGATCATGGAGATTTTTGTAAAAGGATGTTATAAATTTAAGTTAATCGGAAATGCTCAAGGCGTGTCTAAGATTCAATGAATATTTTTAATACAGATACCTGGAACAACTCCATGATATCAGACTTGTGGCATCGCCAGAAATGGCAATTTTTCCCTCCCAGTCTGCCTAACACACATGAATTCCCACTAAGTAAATGGATTATTCCCCTTTCTCTTTCAAGAGTTAGATTGTGAATGTAGAGCCAGGAAAACATGGAAAGCATGGGGAGAAGGTAGGAAAAAAAAAAAAAAAAAAAAAAGATCAGGGAAGAGTACATAAAATGGAATTGCATTTGAGGAAATACAGACTCCTGAAATGGCATGCTGACTCGGTGACGCAAGGCTTGCCTGGCTCCCCGGTGGCTCACTGCAATGCCTCGATGATGGCCTGACTCCTTTTCAAGTCTGCTGGCCCCTGGGTAGTCCATGGAACAGGCACGAATTTTCTTTCCAGTTCTCTAGTTTCAAGTGCTACTGCTCTGAATATAGTCAAGCCCATCCTGTTATTACACAAGATTCAGCAATAAACTGGTGCAATAAAATTGTGACTGTAGCATAAAATCCGATTCCAATGTCTTTGGGAACTTGATTTCTGGAAACTTAGCAAGTGAAGCAACAAAACAAAGCCTTCAAGATCAACAGATATTAATATTCTTGTCATCAGCACTGGTTACTGCCCTTTAGTATATGAGAAAAAGGTGACAGATGATGTTTTGTGTGACACTGAGCTGTTTTTCCTTGGTAGTACGCACATTACAGTAAACCGGCATCAAGTAATTTAAAAGATGGTAGTTGAGAAGTCAAAACTCAGTTGAAGAAAGTTAAAAAAAATGTGTTAAGATGAACCTTAGTGAGGAACAAAAGTGAGGATGAGCTTCTTTTTGAAAGAGTATAATTTTACACCGCAAGACACTGAATTCTACCTTAACCCAAGGGAAGGGAAGGGATGGTTTTGCATAGGAGATGGGGGAAAAACCCAAAAAACACCACAAAATGCTGTTATGAATGAGCCAAATGAAGGTGACTGCCATTGCAACCCCTCAGCAGCCCCGAGGAGGGGAGGCAGACAAGGTGGGAGGTGGGACCGCAGGGTGAGTCATCCCAGAGTTCATCTGCTGAAAGCTCGGTGGGGAACGGGACAGGGACCAACCAGCATTACTCAATTGCTCTGTGAGTTAACATTTCCCACACCCCACCTTTTTTCTCTTATTCCAGCATGTCCTTCCACTCAACATCTTTTATTTGGAAAATTTGGACTGTTTCCTTGGAAAATGTATATGCTCAAGTTACCAGAAGCAGTTTTGTAAACTACTGCACATCCAGAGCCCATGTCAGCATCAATGTCATTACAACCATAACTTCTCCTGAGCTAATAGCATTAACCCACAAGCTCTCTGTACATTTTCTGTATAAATTAATTACGTTGCAATTTGGCTAAACTTTGTCTTACATTTCTGCTGTTTCTTTAAATAGTGAAGGGAACAAAAAGAAAACTAGCACAGAGGATAATAAAGATAATTATGTGTGTTCCATGAGTAAAAAAATATTTCCATCCCATTAAATGAGTGTAGTGTGTCTTAAATTCTAATTTTCCTTACTACAGAAAGCAACGGTGAAACATAAACATATTTAATCATGTGATATTTAAATACAGCAGAGAACTCTGAGTATCCCCAGCTATATGTTTAGAAAAATTAAAAAAAAATATCCAAGCCACAATACCAGAGCTCTCTTCTTCTATATTTAATGTCTTCAAGGGTTTTTTCTTTAAGTCTGTTAAGTTGGCATGCTCTTTTTACTTCAAGTAAATTTTGTAATGAGCATTTTATACATCATCAAGATTAAATATTGACAAGATGTGCTTGGAGTTAGTTTTCTGAGGTGTTTAAATAATATTACAGTTTCCATTCAGATTTTAAAACTGAACGTTTTCTAAGTGATATCCAAGAAATATGGTGACCTGATAAAGGAACCTAGCATTGATGTATAGACATAAAATATTAAAGTTATATCTAAAACTGTTCAATAAATCTAGTAAGATATGTATAAATATTTATTTCTTTTGAACAGTGTGTTGGTCTCACCATGCCATAACTCCCAGAACGCAGACTGGCTGGGGGAAGTTACTCTGTCTAGTTTGGACCTGATTAATGTGCAAGTCTTCACTGAGTGTGTCCAGCAGACTACCTTTCCTATTTTACATCTGGCATAAAAATTGGAAAACATCTGTCTTTTCACCTCTGCTTTTGTCTCTTTTTTATACCAGGATTATTACTGTTCAGCAAAACCCTCCAGCATAACAAATACACTATTTGCACATATCACATCTGTTTGCAGAGCACTTACTTTCATTTACCAACTTCTACTGATCTTCAAATATGGATAAAGTAAGTTGTGTATAAAATTTGTATAGAGTACAGAATTCTGTGTATCTCACCATGCATGTTCAGTGGTATCGTATCTTCTGATTTTAACTCAAAGATTAGATAAAATACAGCTATAAGCAGTTTTGTCTAAAAATCTATAACCACATGGGTCAGAAAAAACATGTAAACTTTCATAGCGTTGTGTACATCTAGCAGTGGCATTCAAAGTGGAATTATACTGCCATAATTACTTTAAAAAAAGGGAGTAAGAGTTATGCCAGAACAAGATTCAACAGTTTTCATGCAATTCATTGCAGAGATTTCAAAGTGTGCTGTCAAATAGCTTAGGCCTGATATAGCTGACCTCATTTTAGTTATTACGACTTGGCATTCATTGTCCTCTAAAGAAAGAATGCTAGAAATACACTATTGGGAACTACCCTTGTAAATTAAAAGCACCCCAGATCAATCACTCTACACACAGTTAGACATAATCTTCTAGATGCTGAGCTCAACCAGTTCCACCACATGCTCTGCCCACCTGCTAGGCAGTACATCTTTCAAAGAGCCACAGTCCTCACAGCCTCAGAATAATAAAACACGTAATAAAGATGTTCCTGAACATTGAGTTTAGTAGGGCAAAAATATTGTTGGGGACTAGCCATACTGGTTACTGCATCTTTCCCCTGCCCAGGCAGTGGAAGAAACCAGGAGTGCCGGAAAGAGTAGAGAAGGGAAATAGAGGGAGTTTCGAAGCACGGCTGTTTGGAGGGCAGAGGAACAGGTGGATGTAAAGGACAAATTTTGGCAACAAGGCTACATCCACTGTAGAAAAATCTTAAGCAGTGACAACACGAGTTATATTTCTTTCTCTCACATATTGTAGAAAAGGCGTTTAAAAAACAAACAAAACCAGGAGGTGAACCAAAACAGTATATTCTTTTAAACCCTCAGGATCTCTTGGGTCAGTGTTAGGATTTTGGGGCTTTGCAGTAGGCAGATTATTTATTTCAAAATATTTTCCAAAGTGAAATGATGTTCAGTTGTCACAACAGGGTGCACACACATGGGGAATTGTACTGGATCACAATCTTAACGGGCTGATCTGCTTCTGCCAGAATTACACATACAAAAGGAATCATAGATTGTATTTTAAATGTATTTTTAGCAGGAAAACTTTCAAAAAGAAAACTTACCTCTTGAATCGTGGTTGACTTCAAAGCCATCTGAAGGTTATAGTCCATAACCTCTGCCCCCTTTACCTTCATTTTCACCATGCTCAACGAAAATTTGTGGGGTATTAATCATACTGAGGGTTTTTAATCCCTATTAAAATTATCAGCTCCCTCTCAGCCTCTTAACTAGTCACCCACTATTTTACAGCTGATCCGACTCCTCCCTTAAGCTGGCAAATCCACCTTGAGCTACAAACCTGGGCGAGATAGAGGGAGAGCTAATGGTAAGAGCGGTCAGCTCAAGGACCTGGATCACCTGGGAACATGTACCTTGGGAGAGGATCTTGGTATCCTCAATACTGACAATTTCTTTTAGCTGTGGCAACACTGGAGTAGGAGAAGGTTTAAGACACATTGCCATGGTTTAACCCCAGGTGGTAACCCAATACCACTCAGCTGCTTGCTCACTACTTTCCCTCCCTGGTGGGGTGGGGAGGAGAATCAGAGAGAGAGTGTGAGAACTCATGGGCCAAGATACAAACAGTTCACCAGGACAGCAAAGAAAAAGATAGAAATACATTAATGATGAAAATAATAATAATAAGGATAATGAAATATATAAAATGAAGGATGCACAATTTCTCACCACCCAAGGACCGACACAGCCCGTCCCAAGCAGCAGTCAGGGAGCAGGGATATTCCCCTGCAGCCATCCCAGAAGAAGCAAGTGCCAGAGAGAGCGAGTGAGGGAACCAACAGCCGAACAAATGAACTAAAAGGTCTGAATAAATGGAAGAAAAGGGAAAACAAGGGAACAACTAGGGAAACAAGAAGAGAATATGAAGGGGGCCACTGGCTGACCCTCACTTACACCAGGCATGACGCCTATGGCATGGAACACTCTGGCCAGTTTAGATCAACTATTCTGGCTGTGCCCTCCCAAGTGTTTGCACCTGCACTTTAGCAAAACCTGGGAAACCACAAAATGTCCTTGATCATTTAGCAGTAACCAACAACATCAGCATACTATCACCATTCTTCACACACTAAATTCAAAATACAGGAGCTGCTGAAGACAAAACTAGCTGTCCTTGCCGAAACCAGAACACACATTCTCATGTCATTTTTCCAAAGCAGCAAGTTTCTTGTAAAGGAAGCAGTGGTAACAGAGCCTCTGGGACCGTGGGGACAGCAAAGCCTCCAGCTGCTGCAGCAACATTCTCCTCTAAAAGGACTGAGAAGAAAAGGATGAGGTGGCAGGGCAGCCCAGGCCCTCTTCCCCTCTGAAAAGGCCCTCCTGTAGTTGGCAAGGAGAAAAAAAAAATAAAAAGGAAAGGCATGTAGAAGTTTATTTCTGCTTACATATGGAAAGAGTAAAAAAAAGCTTTTCCAATTTATTATCTCATGAGATATGTTATTTTCAAATACATCCAGCTCAGGCAGAAGATTTGTATAGTGCTGTTACAAAATGGTTTACTTAGTGGCTAGATTTACACATCCCTCATGCTCTTTATGTTTGAGTAAGATTTTTCTGATCTACTTCTGCCACCCAGTGGATAGAATATGAAAACTCCCCTTAGGGTTTTATGTTAAAAGACGTCCTAGAAAACACGTCCTGGTCCGTGTGATTCTGCGCAGGCAGGTAACACCAGGCTCTCAGTGAGCAGCCCCCAAGCGTGAGCTTCCCGGGGCGAGCATCAGATTGAAAGTCTGATCAGCAGAACAGGGAGAATGGGTTGTATAAAGCTAAGTACTCTGGAACATAAATTTCAGGAACTTGGTGTGGTTTTTAATACCATAGGTGGTTTTTTGGGTTTTGGGGGGTTTTTTTGGTTTTTTTTTTCTTTCCCCCCAGCATGGTCCTTTTATTCCTCAGTTTCACATCTATTAAGGAGAGATGAAAATATTCCTTTGCCATACAATGTAATGTCAGATAAAACTAACTTATCTATGTGAAATAGAGAAGACGCTTCAGCAACAGCTGCCTGATAAAAGCTCTTCTGAAGATAAATTATTTATTTTCTAACAGCAGCTCAAATATCATCAGAGAAGAACACCTAGAGCCACATACTGAAGTCAACAAAAGATCTAAAAGCCATTCCTAAGGCAGCATTATCTATTCTGTGCTTTGAGTGATCAACTGAAGCAAAATTGTATTATAATAAATACAATCAGGCTTGAACTGGACTTCCCCTAACACTGGAAAATTTTACTTTTCAACATGGAAAATATTATTATGAAGGAAATTTTGCATTAAAATAGAAAATAATCTTCTATCTAAAAAACTTCTTAAAACTTGCTAAAACTCATATAAGTCAATGGAACAATGCTAGCTGTTACTGTATCTTCCACCACAAACACCAGATGTAAAAAAGGGAAGGCACTACAAAAGACTCTGAACAAGGTCAGGGGCTGAAATCATCACTCAGCTCAGCAAATCTTTATGCATGATTAGCCATAACAGTTTTTGTGTGAACAATTTAGTGTTCATAGGACTAGGACTCACAAGCAAACTTACAGTAAGTCTCTCATACACACCCATTACACATCCATACAGAGGCCAGTATATGGGCTGAACCTTTCTTCACTAAGATGGAGAAAACTGAGATGTTAAGACAACTATTAAACTAAAGCATAAGTGTATTCACT
This sequence comes from Podiceps cristatus, assembly GCA_000699545.1. Lineage (NCBI taxonomy): Eukaryota > Metazoa > Chordata > Aves > Podicipediformes > Podicipedidae > Podiceps > Podiceps cristatus. Next base: position 9,614 of record JMFS01003339.1, read on the forward strand.
GTCACTCCCATTCTCCCAAATGAATAATAGAGGACAGCCCTTTTAGGAGAAATCATTGATAAAACTCCGATCACATTGCATATCCTTCATTTTGTTTACGTACATATATATATTGAGAAGTGGCTGAGGGAACCGAGGTGGTTTAGTCTGGAGAAGAGGAGGCTGAGGGGAGACCTTATTGCTCTCTACAGCTACCTGAAAGGGGGTTTTAGAGATGTGCATGATGGTCACTTCTCCCAAGTAACTAGTAATAAGATAAGAGGAAATGGCCTCAAGTTGCAATGGGGGAGGTTTAGTTTAGATATTAGGAAGATTTTCTTTACTGAAAGATTGGTCAAGCACTGGAACGGGCTGCCCAGGGAAGTGGTGGAGTCACCATCCCTGGAGGTGTTCAAAAAACATATAGACATGGCACTTTGGGACGTGGTCTAGTAGGCATGGCGGTGGTGCTGGGTTGACAGTTGGATTTGATGATCTTAAAGGTCCCTTCCAACCTTAATGATTCTGTGATTCTATATTCCTACAAAAGCTGAATCACTTAATGCAGCTTTATTTTCACTAGATGTTTATCGTCAATCAGTTGAACAGGTTGTGACAGTTTTGCAGAAGACCGTGGTTTACTGTACACCTTCAGGGTGTCCGGTGCCTCCATGCTATCAAATAATTTTTCATCTTATTTTCTTCAGCCAAACATCGTATCAGTCAGTTTGGCTCATTTGTAACTTCTGCCTCCAAAGGGGAAGGAATTGTTCCTGAACATAGCCCAGGTGAGGTTAAGATAATGAAATACATTATTCTGGAATAATTGGCATTCAGTCCTGGGCAGTGCTAGTACAGACGCAGCGACTCAGAGCAGCCTATGCTTTTATTAGTTGCTTCTCTGACTTCTGCTTGACCCAGAAATAAAAATCTCCAAAACAGATGACTTTGAAATCACCTGCCAATGGCCCATCCCCTCCCATACCTTCCTGAACCAGCTGATCCTTCCTGCCATTTGCCCCTAATGCTCATAACTCAGTCTTAGGTCACTTGCAGACATGTGTCTCCAGTTTGCCTTGCATCCCCAAGGGGAAAGTGTGGGAACAGTTGTTAGTCTCAGCTTCTTCTCTCCCTTGATAGTCTCACTGCAGAGAGGGATGCTAATAAGACCAGAACAGAGAGATGTCTGCTAGTAGCTTGAAAGGATTAAACCCCCATTTCCCTTTGTCCAGTAGCTTCGAGTTTATGGTTCATCAGGGAAAAACTGAAGCTGGAAGACAGATCTAAAAAAATGCAGTATCTCAGCTATCATTTCCACAGCAACAAGTCTGGCAGCCAAAACAGTGAATGAAGTAGCTGTATGAACTTAACCCTTCCTGAACGCCGCGCTCCTGTTTCTCCAGGTCTCAGACACCCGTGTTACATTAACAAGCATGAACTGTGTCTTGTTCTGCTGTTATTTAGTGGAAGGTGTTGGGGAGAGTGGAGGAAGTTTGGTGGACCCTGCAACCAAGGAATGGCCTTTTCTTTGGTGTTTGCTGTTTTCTTCCACACCAGGATCACAGCTATCAGGCTGTGTTTTCAAAGACCAACAGGAAGAGCAGCTTTGATATTCTGTCTGTGATAAACAGTATGTTGTGGTTTAACCCCAAATGGTAACCAGACCACGCAGCTGCTCACTCACCAACCCCCTCCCACGTGGGGTGAGGAGGAGAGTCGGAGAGAGAGGGAGCTCGTGGGTTGAGAT
>KL255200.1:0-57398 GCA_000699545.1 Podiceps cristatus
GGTGGGGGGGTGGGAGTAATTTTTGAGATATTACTGCATGCTGTATGTTCTTTTTGCACATCCAGGACACAAAGCGTGGAGACGGACACAAGAGAGGATTAAAGTTATGCAGGCTAGAAGTCTTTACATCCTACAGACATAATGACGTTTGAAACTTCTCTAGTGCCAAAGGGCTCTGAGCAGAATCTGAGCACTAACCAGTTACTGAGATTTTCAAGCATTTTTATTCCACCCACAAGCGATTTGAAATAAACAGCACAAATGAGGGAAAGGAAGGCAATAAACCAGACAGCCAGTCACTTCACTTTGATCCCTTCTCCCCCAGGCCTTTGAGATCACCTAGGGAAGGATGGAAAACTATGAGCACCTTAGAGATCTGAGGGAGGCCAGACTCGCAGGGTAGCCTCTCCACCCGGCTATGCACCTCACTCCCAGAAGGCTTCTCTCTGGCTGGAGCTGACAGCTTGACATTTGCTTGTTGCTCCCTCTGTCACAAAGATCTGCCTGCCATCCAGATCAAAGTGGCCCACACATGGCAACCTTTGCTGTGGGTGGCCGTGCACCCTGCCAGAGCCTCTCCTGTGTGGGCATCATTAAGGTTCAGTCAAGCTGGAAGGAAAGCCAGGAGGAGGGGCTGGCGTGGATTTTATGACACGTTATAAATGCAGACTATAAACAGTGAAGTCTCACATGTTTTTGAGAGAAACCTCCCCGTACTGTACAGGCTGCTCACAGCTCTCCAAGCCTGTGAGTTCTTCTGCTCTTAGGGAAACCCATCACAAAATAACTAAAATGCAGCAAGACCCGGTGTGAGCTGAGGCACTGCACAGATCTTGCTGAGGATTGCAGCATGGGTCTTCCTTGGAGTAAAACACTCTTCACAACTTCTGAAAGGCTGAAGTTGAGAGCAATATGCCCTAAGCATTCATAGGAACGACCAGAGGCACAATCTCTAGCCTTTCCCTCCAGGATAAAGACTTTGAGCTTTCCAGCCTTGAATAGTTCATTTTAACTTTGCCCAGCTGGAATCCACATTTCTGGGGTGGCAGGCAATGTCCTCTGGCTAACGAAAGATGTAACTAGCTACTCAATGCAAGATCTCTGCCTTTTTTTTTTTTTTTTTTCCCCTTTGTTTTCAGTAGCCATTGAAGTGAGGAAGCAATGGTTCTTCTGCTGTTGTGCCCCACTGTACAACTACTCCAGCTCATGCAGTTTGCCTCCTGCACCATGTCCCCTACAGTAACAAGGCCCTCTCAGGAAATTTTAAGTTGCAGTGTAACAGGCATCACTACAGGGACCTGGATGAAAATTGCAGCCTGAGCCCCAGGCTTATCCTTGCCCCTGGCTATCCACAAAGGCTAGCTTGGCTTTCGGCAAGACATTCCTGCAAGTTTTGATGAACAGTGATGAATATTGCGCCTGCTACCCAGCACACTAACTGGCCCCAGTGACTCCAGGTTACCTTCCTCCTACCTACCTTCCCTCTGAGTGGGAATATCCCCATAACAAATCAATAGCATGTAGACAATCTTCAGAACCAAGCATAATATCTGCTGGCTTTTCTCTTCACATCCTTGTCTATTCCCTTTCATGACAGCTTCCACTGATGCTGATGCTGTGTCGGCTCTTCTGATTGGTGTGGGAGTCTGTCTCCTGTCAAGGGATGAGGAAAGGGAATCCTGGCTGTCCTGGTGGGACTCCTTCTTGAGGTCACTGCTTGTTGGGAATGCCCCTCTCAGTGCTAGGTCTAGAGGAGGGCCAGCAATAATGCAGCGTGCGTTGGCTGCTGGGCTTGCTTCTTGCAGAGCCTTTTCACCAGACCTTTCTTTTCAGGTCTTTGGTGAAAAATCCCCCACCAAGCTGCCTTCAGTACAGCCTCAATGTTGCTTCCACTGCCCTCCTCAGCCTTCCGCAGCATCCCAGCTCTGCTTGTTTCTGGTTTTGTGGAAGGAGCAGGTAGACCCACCTTGGTGTTCCCTCATTCCCCACAAGCCTCCAGCACCACTGAGACCCTAACAGGGGCAACAGTACCCCCTCAGACATATGGGATATGATCAGGGACCAGCTCAAGGTTAAATTAGCTTGAAACAGATTAATTAACTGAAGTTAGACACAAGAAGATTTTCCACAGTGCCCTTCACCAGGCAGGTTGTGAATATGCCTTGGTGAGCTCAGACTCAACCCCCGCTCTAGGCTTTTTATATCTCATGCAGAAGGACTGGAAACTAACTACGTGAATGTGACTTACCCCTATATGCAGAGAGGTTGTATTTCTTTTCTTTCTTTCTTTTTTTTTCTTTTTTTTTTTTAATGACATTTTTCACTTCCTTCTCACTTCCACTGTAACTGTTGCATAATAGAATGCCGTTGACTAGAATTGCTGAAAGTTCCACCAAGTCAGGCATAATTAGAAAGTTTAGCCCTAGGTGGTGCTTTCCTGAGAAGCTGAGTATATTTACTGATCAAATAAATCAATATAACAAAGCAGCTGAAAAGTCTTGACATTTTTCTTATCAGAAAAGCAGTTAAAGATCAGTAAGAGCTCTGCTGTGATGAACACGGTAAGACCATCTTCTTTCAGTATTTTTTGAATAAAACATTTTAGGTGTTCACACTCAGGAGTTTTGCTTTTGCTTGGAACCTCCTGAAAGCAAATGCATGATAAAAACTGTCTATATACTAAAGACAGACTTTGTTAAAGTTCTTTGTCTGGAACTTTTGTGACAAAAGGGATAATTTGTGGCCCAAATTTCACATGTCACTCAGCTGTGCTTTGTCTTGATTTAGCCTGCTATTTGGAAATGCTCCTTTGCTTGGGTAGAAGGACAAGCCTGGGCCATAGAATCATAGAATCATTTAGGTTGGAAGAGGAAGATCATTGAGTCCAACATTTACCCTGTCATTGCCAAGTCCACCACTAAACCATGTCGCTAAGCATCACATCTACCCCTCTTCTAAAGCCCTCCAGGGATGGTGACTCCACTACGTCCCTGGGCAGCCTCTTCCAGCGCCTGACAACCCTTTCAATGAAGAAATGTTTCCCAATAGCCTATATAAACCTGGTGCAATTTGACCCCATTTCCTCTGGTCCTCTTGCCTGTTACTTGGGAGAAGAGATTGACACCCACCTCGCTACAGCCTCCTTTCAGGCAGTTGTAGAGAGCGAGAAGGTCTCCCCTCAGCCTCCTTTTCTCCAGGCTAAACACCCCCACTTCCCTCAGCTGCTCCTCACACTGAGTCAGCATCCCCCGACTGTCACCTGGCATTGTCACTTCACCTATCTCCATCTGAAAACAGTGCAGTGAGTGGTGGAAACAGATTTGAGTCTTGCCTGCGGTGCCTCTGCAAGGAACTGAGAATCCCTAGACTGCACTGCTCCAGGCTTCAGAGTCTGTTCGGGCACTGTGGAAACAGCTTGCTTAGAAACACTAACCTTCTGCTTTTCAAGTTTCACATCTTATTTTTTTTCCCCTCAGTGGTCTGCCTTCCCAGAATCAGTCAAAACAAGGCAATTTATATAAAAAAATCAGAGTATCCTTTGCAGAAACTAATCGTTTGCACATGACCTGCTCCCAGTTCCAGATGCAACCGGGAGATGTCAGTATGCTCGCAAAGAACAGACGGCTGGAGGTGGTTTTTAGCAGACACTGTAAGGAACACATGCCTTTGAGAAATTACTATTTGGATGATGTCTTTTACATATGACACGGCTTAAGAGAAAGATTCTTCCTGGAGAATTAAAATTGTTCAATATTCACACGAGAGACCCACTAGCATGCCTGCACCTGTGCTTTACTCGTGGTCAAGGTCAGGCAGCGGCCATCCTATTTCTAAAATGTAGCAGTTTGCTTCCCCTTTTTAGCTCATACTCCACAAAAGGGCTGCAAGTACAGAAAAACTAGAAGAAGGGCTGAAAGTCAGAGCTGGTCTTTACCGAAAATGCTCGTAACCTCTGGGCTGCTGGCTTGCACCTGTCTCAGATTTTATTGGTTGGATACTGTTAACATTTGACAAGTGTTTTGTGCCTTTGATTTAATGATCTCCATGCAATTGCTCATCAACAGACATCCTCCATCTCATAAATCAGCATGGCTAACAACACCCAAAGCAAGTGCGTCTAGGAAACCAAGAAGTGATAGTCACAAAGAACAAGCTGCTTGCTTACAGGCAGCTTGAGGAAGCAATAGGGACAGTCACAGACCTTATTCATGTCTTAGGCAAGCTGTCCCGTTCCCTCTTACCCAGGAGAACATTTTCTAAGTTGATGAGATTGAAAGTAACAAATAGGACTTAGTTATTTGCCTAGGCAAACTTGCAAGAGAATTCTCCTTGACTTGAATCATGTTCTGTACATCTTTCCATATGTCATTCAGTGATAGCATCTATACACCTATGAAAAAGTAAAGCACCTCTAAAAAACAGACATCTCAAGAGCTTTAGGAACTGTCAGTCTGAATGTGCCCTTCTCTACTGTAAGAATGACTAAACCACACTATATTTGAAGAAGGCAAGATCATAGAATCATAGAATCATAGAATTGTCAAGGGTGGAAAAGACCCTTAAGATCATCGAGTCCAACCGTTAACCCATCACTGCCAAGTCCATCTATACCATGCCCTCAAGCACCGCATCTGTCCGTTCTTTAAATACCTTCAGGGATGGAGACTCAACCACTTCCCTGGGCAGCCTGTTCCATGCCTGACCACCCTTTTGGTGAAGAAGTTTTTCCTAATATCTAACCTAAACCTCCCCTGGTGCAGCTTGAGGCCGTTTCCTCTCGTTCTAAAGATGATGTATTCCTCAATAATCTATTAGGAGCCAAATTCTGTTTGTTTTAAAGCTCTTCATTACAGTCCATGCCAAGTCAACAGAAATCATCCGTGATCTATAAGAAGAATCCAGGTTTGCTCATTTTACTTAATTAAGCAAATATTCATGTGTTCATGGAGCAACACTGTTGGCTCCCAGCAGCACTGACTGCAGCATAGCATTTGACCTGTGGTGAGTCCAAGTGCTGAAACACAGCATCTACTGAAATAAATTTGTAGCTTTCCCCCACTTCTGCTATGTGTTGTTTTACCAAATGGTGAGATCCATTCATTTAGGAAAAGATATTCAGGTGTATTCTATGAAAGTCATGGGTCAAGAGACTGAAGGTCTGAGAGATGGAGGAAGAGATAGGTAACAGTGAGGATATGATGCCTTTTCAAGTTTGTGAGCAACCGTTTGACATCTTGTCCAGTCAATCTGAGAAAATGCCCTTCAGCTCTTAATTTGTGGATAATATACTCACATTGTAGTCACCCTTTTCTCAGGCAGTGGTTAGAGAAACTTTGTGCAGCTGGAGTTGGGGCGGTGGGGGGGAGGGCGGGGAGGGTCCAAAAATCTTCCAGTAGAACAGAATCAAATGAAACAGCTACTAGGAAAAAAAGAAGTCATGCCAACCTCTCCTAATGCCCAAGGTGGGCAGCCATGTTCTAGTCTGTGTTCCCCTCCTCAGGTCCTTCCCTGGTAAGAGTGCTCTGCCTGATGCAAGGAGCTTTGTTGTTGGCCAATATACTATGCTGACTATCAATGTTCTGTTTTTTCTCAAGTTTTAAATACACATCTGTATTGCTGCAGTGCTAAAATACAGACACCCATGGTGAAATGAGGAAAATGGTGTAGTTTACTTGTGTCATGAGGGGGGTATTGTATTATTTCAGAACTTATGGAATATGCGTCAGGCTCACAGAGAGCCCTTTGGAAGGAGTTTCACAATAGGATCTGGTTTCAAGAGCTGAAATTTCACCCAAAAAATGGAGTTTGCAGATGGAAAGCCCCGTTATTTCCTCTGTGTGTTGTCAAAGCACATCCTGGGATAATGAAACATTTAAGTGTTAAACTGCATGTTTGAAGCAATGAAAATAAGTTTGACATTTTCTATGTCCAAAGGTCTTTTCATGGGTGGATGCATATGCCCTACGTGCAAGCTGTCATGAGAGTACAGCATGGTGCTGGAAGTGAACTATTACCTTCCCAAAGATGCTCGGGCGATGGAGCAGTGCACCAGCCTGGGTGAGGGGAGCAGATGGAAGTGTGCTGCGGACTCAGGTCTTACCCTTGAAGTACAAGGCAGGAAAGCTATTGGCTATGATTCATTGTTGGTCACAGAAAGTAGATGTACTTTCCCAGGGACAAAGCTGTATTCCTGCACATGTGGATGAGAGCCTCAGGCTTCCTCAGACCTCATTGCTGGAGTCTGTTTTCAAAAAAGTTGTTTTTCATCATAAGTCTAATTTCTTCCAGCTTTTCTGACTGCGTCACTTTCAGGCATTAAAACATCACAAAGTCCCCCAAAGTACAGTCCTCCAACTTAGAACAAATTCAAGTTTCAGCAGAGGCTAAATTTAATATATACAATAAAATCACTTAACAACAGAAAAAGGCTTCTTTGAGCTCTGAAAATGAGAAAAAGCTCCTCAATAGAAGCAGTTCAGCATTAGCACTCCTACTTACTCTTCAGAAGGAGAGTTTGGAAGCAGATCTGGAGAGTCCCAGATGAAGTCTGCTAAATTTACAGCTCACTCAGTCATAATCCACACTGGGAAATGCAGGTTATGCCACTGGCTAAAGACTGAACAGGCTACTGAAGTCTGGGTGTATTGCAGAAAGGGCTGAACATACCCTCAGGTAATGGCAAAATGAATGCAGAAAGAGAACAAACTCCTGTTTCGACAGGCAAAGGAAAAGTGAAGAGGAATTTCCTCTTTAAATAATTTTGTCTATGAATTTACATGTTTTCTCCTATTGGATTTTTTATTCTAAAAAATCCTTAGATGGAAAGCTGGTCAAAGACTTTCTTTGAAACATTATGAGTTTTCTAAATCCAAGGCAGAGAAAGTAAACAGGAATTAGAAGCCAGTTCTTCAGACAAAGAAACTAACCAACAAACCTTCCAAAGACTTCATTAACTCATGGCATAACTGAGGTGGGAAGGGACCTCTGGCTGTCCAACCCCCTGCATGAAGTGGGCCCTGTTAGATCAGGCCACTGTGTGCCTTGTGCAGTCAAAATTTGAGTATTTCCAAGGCTGGAGATGCTGCAACATCTCCAAGCCCCTATTCCAGTGACTGACCACCTTCAAGGTGAAAAACTTTAAAACTTTCCTTAATAGGCAAACCAGAATGATGCTTTTTGCAAATTGTGTCCTCTTGCCTCTTCTGCACCATGGAATGGCTGGACATAAGATCTGCCTCCTCTTCTCCAGGCTGAACCAGCCCAGCACCTTCTGCCTTCCCTCATATGCCCTGTGCTCCAGCTCCAACTGTTGCAAGGACCTCCTGTGGTCACCAGGTAGAATATGCCTCTTTTTGCTTCTTGTTTACTCTTAATATAGTCTCACTGTATTTTAGTTCATTGTCAAGAAGCCTTTGAATCACAAGGAGGCAGGATCCTGGAAAGGCTGCGGAGGAATGAAGAACCATTGCCGGCTGCCAAGGGGGACGCACAGGCTCCATAACTGCCATGCTGGCAGGTGAGTTTGGGCAGAGGACAGCTGGCTTTGCTGTGAAATGATAGCAAAGGAGTTCCACTTTTGGGAAGGCACGTCTTTTATACCACAAAGTCCTCAGAACCAAATTCCTTTGTGAAGACTGTAAAAATATACCTTTACAAACGCTGAAAGAGTCCAGAGCCTTTCCGTGAATTTCAGAGGTGCCTTCTCCAGGGCCTCAGTTTTCACACGACTCTTCCATTACCTAAGCAAAATGACATTTAAAATGCCTTGGCCACGGAGAAGGCAGCACGTACAAGGATGTTCAAGCATGTTTTGGTTTATTAGTTCTATTACAGACACTCAAGCAGATGAATGTAAGAGGAGGAACTGGCTTTATAGTAAAGAAAGAGACCTACAGCAGTGACAAAATTAATTTCCATCCTGTCATGACTCATGAGACAGTGCTACAGTAACATTAACAAAATGTCAGTTAAAGTGGTAGTAATTATTTCCATTGCTAATACTGACTCTGGCTTAACAACATTTACAGGCTTTGTTACACTGTCATAAAATAAACAGTAATATAGAAACTAACCAGATTCTCCTCTTTTGAAAGAATGGACTTTTTTCCCCATCTACCCCCATGAGAGAATCATGCCTTGTGAAGGAAGTCAGAGAAGGAGGCATAAAAGCAGCTCATGAAAAATCCCAGTGAGGACTTGCGCAAGGTTTTTAGCAGCCTTATATTCAGTGTCAGGAAGGCCATGGTCTTGTTTTTCCAGGCGCACCACAGACAGAGACTGCAGGAGTAGGATCCAAAGTCCCATCCAGTTCAGGTCAACTCTGTTTTTTCCTGTGTGTCGTTACAATGGCAGCCTGGGAGGAACTGGTGCCTCAGCAGTCAAGATCTTCTTTCTCCTGTTAGGCATGTTGAATTGCGTTAATTTCTGACAGTTTTGTGTGCTATTGGTGCCTTGGCTCTTCAGCTGTGAGGAACAGCATTATCTGCCCCAGCCTGCAGATGGATTTCCTTGTGGTTTCATACCAGAGTATTCACTATCATCCAGCAAGAAATTAATCTCAACATGCTCTGACAAAGAACTTGTCATAGGAGAAGAGACTTTCCTCATGAAATTTCATAATAATGACCAATTCTGAGACAAAAGGGCCCAGACCAATTATATGAATAATTTGGATCTAATCCTTGTGTCATGGATGCCAGTTGCCAGACGCTGGTTTCTAGCACTATTGGAGGGTCTTAAAGCTGCATGTTCAAAACAGAGATTTATAACACCCACCAGACTACATGTAATTTCACATCACAGAACGATATTTCCTAAGGGCTATGATTCTCAACACAGGGCAAAAACATTCCCCATGAAATGTCCTCAACCAGCTGAAGTTTGACTCTTTTGGAAATGGTTGTCTTGCTCTCTGGGATTTTAATGAATGTTAAATGACATCCAAGGCCTACTCCTGTCCTTTTAATGGAGAACATGTGCAAAGGAAGCAGATTATTCTGTGTCTGTGTTTTTGGCCAATACAGGGGCACAGGAGGGACCTCACACAGCAATACGTCTTTTTGGATACAGATGGAATTTTCCTTTCAAAATAACCTTATTGCACAATTGAACTTCTCACCTGCTTTCGACTTGGTGGTAGCTTCCCAAGCTCATCCTCAACATTTCTTAAAACAGTCTTTAGTTCACTAACTTGCACATCCCCAACATACTGCTCTTATGAGCCTCTAATGCCGTGAACTACAGGATTTTCTTGCTGAAAGAGCAAGCTCACTGGAGGTAAATAAGATGCACAATTTCTGATATGTGCCTGAAGTGCTGCCTCATTGTTGTGCACAGAATAAGTCACTTCAATCTTTGCACTTGCCATTGGCAGGGACTAAGTTTTAAAACCAAACCACAAGAGATGTTGCATTTTGTACTAAGTGAGGGCATTATTCATATCAACAAATGGATACTGCACCACAGAATCCCATTTGTGTTGCCTTTCCTCAAACCTGAACCCCCCCTGCAGATGTTTTAGTAGTCCAAACTCAGTTAGATTTGAACTACCATGAATTAGACCATAATTAAATCAAAGAAAGATTATGCATGGCCTATTGCTATGAATTACTGGTACTTTGAATCTAATAGAGGCCTTGTATGCCAAAAATCTCCTGGGAATTAGTCCCAGACTGCATTTTTCTTTTTAAGGCCTCGCTTATTTTTCCTAGTGTTTGGGAGAGTTTAACTTGGCAATGTTCAATGATCCCTATTAACTGACCTGAAAAAGTAATAGCTTTTAGATAAAATCAGACACTTCACACAGTATTAAAGAATGATTAGCTGCAGATTGAGTAAGAATCCAACTAAAAATCAGGAGGCTGTCCTTACACTTTTATTCATTGCCAATTCTTTATATGAGGATCTATAGGACCAGTATTCAGTGCATAGCAAAACTTACATAGGAAAAGCATCTCTCGATGACACCCTGTTGTAATTCAAAGCCTTTTGAAACTAATGCGTATCTCTGCAAAAGAAGTGGAACAGATACTTGTAATCCACTTCTGCACAACTTACCTTTTTTGTTACAGTTGTCACATAACTTTTAAAATATGCTCATAATGAATTAAGACATCAAAATTAAGGTGAATCACTAGAAAAAAATTTTTGGCACCTTGGCAGCCATTTTAGGACTATCCCTTTGTCTGGTGTCAGGGTTTGCTCACTACAAGTGCTTTGCATGTGATATAGCTCCTCCCATGCTGGGTAGCACTGCTGCTGCTTTTTTTGTGATGGCGTTCAGCGCCTGTTTCTGACCTCTCCTTCTGTAGGCAGCATTGGAAATGTGCCGTGTACAGCCACATGGTGGGAAAATCTAGGTGAGCCTGCTTGCATTGCAGGGAGGCTATTTTGAAGCAGAGCAGGCAGGTTGCATGTGCTGGTGGGGTCAAGGTCACTGCACCAAGTCTCAGTCAGCCAGACATCACCACGTACTGATCCTCCACGCTAGCACAATCCTCCTTGGTCTGAGACCTTCTTCCAGCCCACCAAGTGCCTTCATCTCTCAAGGCCAACCTCTGCTTCTCCCCTCACCCTTGGCCAGCTCCACATCTTTTAGGATTGATCACTTTCCCTTCTCTCTCTGCTCTAGCTGGGCTTGTTTCTCACCTGTGTTCTTTACTGCTGCCTGTGCGAAGTCCTTCCTTGCCACATACAACTTGTGCTATGCCACTGGCAGCAGCAGCAGCTACTATCACACCCAACTTCATCTCTGATTACGTGTCCCTGTTCCTGTCCCTCAACACTGATGATTGGGTCAAGAAGTTGCAGAATGGAGGCAAAAGAGTGTTTCCCATCCCACCTGGCCATCAGTGAAGGCTGTGCATGGTCACAGACAGGTACTGCAGCCACAGAGAGAAGAGCAGGGTCATTGCCACAGCACAGCATTTCTTCATCAGCCCTTGAACCAACTTCTCTTACCTAACTGAACATGAGGTACTATGTGTGACAGCCTAAACCCTGCTATACTGGAGGACAGAACTGGTGGGTGTAAGTTCTTGACTGGAAGAAAAGAAGGGTGACAGATCTTTTCTCAAGCCTTACAGGAGCTTGGACTAGGGTTAAGGCTATGTCCATGATGTCTCTGAGCTCACATAAGAGAGAGTCTAGAGATTACCACAGTTGCTCAAATACCAGCTGCATGGAAAAGATTGTCTAATTTTGTGCTTCTGACAGGCAGGGAGCAGCAGATGGGGATGGTTTCAGCACAGAGTGCTATACTGGCAGCACCTTTGCTTTTAAGGGCAAAGTCTGGTGAGGAAGAGCCGCATCCCTTTTCTTGGCAAATGAATACGGTACTCTCTCTTTCATAACACAGCCATGGCCAGATGCAGCATCACTTGGCAAAGAAATTGTAATGAAGTGCACTTGCTGGAAATGTTGATACACACTTTCTGAAAAACATGCTGTACATTTGGTCACTGTGTGACGTATGGTAACAAACGGAGGGGGGTGGATCCAAGGGGGTGAAGGAAAGGTCTGGCAGAGGATTATAGTTACCTGTGTTTCAGAAGAAACCCAAACATGTAAAGGATGTGACATTCAGGGTAAGTCTGTGCTTCTGGAATTGTTTATAAATATGGAATTGTCCCCAGTCAAGTATGGGAATTGTTTCACCCTGTACAAAGTGAGTGGTGATGTCCTTAAAGACTGGGAACTCAACCCAGGTCCATCCTCAGTGTGATGGTGGAGACCCGGGGATCCCAGATTGTCTCCTGGTGTGAGGGGCTGGTTAATGGGAAGAGCTCTGATCTGTGCTAGGAGAGGCTGGGCATCTGCAAGGGCTTGTTGAAGTGTCAGAAGCTGAGACGACTTCTTGCTTATGAACCAAACTTTATGTCCCCTTAAAAGCCAAGTTGTTAGCAAATAAGTAAATGTATTTTAGTCAAACCTCATGCAACACATGAATGTCACCATAATGTGATACACAGGGGACAAGTTTTAGAGGAATCCAGTGCATCTATTGAAATACAATGGGAATCATTCTCCCTGAGTAAAGCCCCTAAAACCTCAGAAGGTCCTTTGAAACTCTACACTTTGTTGTGCTGGTTAATTTGTCACCGTAGAAGTCTGTCCCTCAGGAGCTTTGCTTTCCTTCTATTCAGAGAGGCTTTTTCCATTGACTGGAACAGGGCTCTCATGTAATTTCTGACAGTCACCATCTGAAAAATGCAGCCTGGAAAAATTATGGCTGTGAATCACTCCACCAGAGCACACTACTCCTGTGGATGTCAGTTCTTGAACGAGTTCCCAAACCTCTTGCCAGGGCTACACAAGTCAGTTTTGCTCCAGCATTTCCAACTGTTGGGATTTTCTCACATTATCTGATGTTCTGCTTAATGCCTCAGCCCCCAGAGCTATAAGATTATGTAAGAATCTCTGCTTTTATTACAAAATAAAGTTAATTTTCTATTTTTTTCCAGAAGATCTTAGAAATGTGACCCTTAAGAGTGCAGACAGAGTAAGGTTACTAAACCCTCCCTCCCCCCAACTATTATGGTTAAGCCAACTATGATTTTTTAAAGACCTGACTCATGATTTTTAAATGCCTGAGGGACACTAGTGTATTTTCAAAAATACAACTATTTTTCAGCTTTTCAGCTTGATTTCTTATTTCCTTAGACTGACAGCATTGCCTAATTCAGGGATTTTTGTTTCTCTGAATGTTTTGGACATTGTAGCTCTGTAATGCATTTCTGACATTCCAGAAGCAAGCCCCCAGGAGCCTCTGTTGTCCATCTGTTGTTGGAGGTGCCTTAACAAATGTCCTACAGCACGTTTACAGTTCAAAAAATCAGGCGTGTCTGCCAAAAAAGTGGTTGCTAGATATATCACTTTTGGCACCATTTCCATGATGAAACTTTCTTCAGGACGCAAATTCCATCAGGGATGGCATGGGTTTTTATTTTTCCAGTGTCTGAAAGTACAGACACAACTGCTCTGAAATACCCATGTGTGCACCTTGACTCTATGTGCAGCCATCCCACGTGCCTGGATGACTTTACAGGCGCAATTGATTCCTCCTTTTGGTGATCCAATATCCGGGGAAATTAAGTTTCTAGAGCACAAGTCCTGTGAGAGGGGCTGAGGGAACCGGGGTTGTTTAGCCTGGAGAAAAGGAGGCTGAGGGGAGACATCACTCCCTACACTGACCTAAAAAGAGGTTGTAGCGAGGTGAGTGTCAATTTCTTCACCCGACAAACAAGAAATAGGACAAGAGGAAATGGCCTCAAGTTGCAACAGGGAAGGTTTAGATAGGATATTAGGAAAAATTTCTTTACTGAGAGTGGTAAAGCATTGGAACAGGCTTCCCAGGGAAGTGACAGAGTCACCATCCCTGGTGGTACTCAAAAAATGTGTAGATGTGGCACTTCAGGACATGGTTTAGTAGGCATGGTAGTGTTGGGTTGACAGCTGGACTTGATCTTAGAAGTCTTTTCCAACCTTAATGATTCTATTTCATGAACAAAGTTTTCTGTTGCCCCAGAAGCATGTCCTCCTCACCCTGAGGTGGCTCCTGGAAGAAAAAGCATCCCTTGTTGTCTGACCCCTGACAATGCTCATGGGTGGTGTTGCTACCTGCAGTCACTGATGGACTGTGTAATGCTTTTCCCTGTTCAGAGGAGGTAAAAGAGAGAAATGGGTGGGAAGAAAATGTCTCCATTGAAGTGTGACACCACAAATTATTGTGCTACAGTTCTGGGCTAAGGTAGATAGGCTGAAGTGTCTGGGAGGTGTTTACTGGGACAAGAACATGGCATGGGACGATCATCGCCAGCTGGCACCGGTGACAATGGCCCCCAGAGCTAGGGCTAGACTCTCTACATAGAGAGCTATAGACAGTTGCTTAATAGCTGCCCAGTTCAGCTGGGTGTAGAAAGGAAAGTGACTGTTGTTTGTGAAAGGCTGCCCGGATTGCTCCTGCTGGTCTGAAAAGCACACTGACATGAGTGGGTCCCTGACTTCAGTTGGACGTTGTAGCCCTGTGTACCTATAGATTGCACAGCAGTGGAAAATGCTCCCAGCACTGGAAGCTCAAGGTCCTTACTATTTGCTGGTTTATGAGCTCTTTGGCACAGTTTTGGGCCATGTTAATTCTCAGGGACTGGTCAGGTTTTTGGATGGGGCCTTGACAGCAGGTGGTCGTGGGTGGTCGTGAGGCTGTCCACCTTGTGTGGTTCAACAGAAAGTAGGCTGGTGAGTAGTGGTTGCTGTTATAGACAGAATCTTCTCACTTCTAGGCCCAGTGAAAAGAAACTACATTTTGCCTCTGTCAGGGTTTAACCCCAGCCAGCAACTAAGCCCCATGCAGCTCAGTCACCCCTGGTAGGACGGAGGAGAGAATTGGAAGGGTAAAAGTGAGAAAACTCACGGGTTGAGATAAAGACAGTTTAACAGGTAAAGCAAAAGCTGTGTGCACATGCAAAGCAAAACAAGGAATTTATTCATTACTTCCCATGGGCAGGCAGGTGCTCAGCCATCCCCAGGAGAGCTGGGCTCCATCACATGTAACGGATACTTGGAAAGACAAACACCATCACTCTGAATGTGCCTCCCTTCTTCTCCCCTCTGTTTTACACGCTGAGCCAGACTCCATACAGTACGAAATATCCCTTGGGTCAGTCGGGGTCAGCTGTCCCAGCTGTGTCCCCTCCCAGCTCCTTGTGCCCCCCAGCCTCCTCGCTGGTGGGGTGGGGTGAAGAGCAGAGAAGGCCTTGGCTCTGTGTAAGCCCTGCTCAGCAGCAACAAAAACTTCCCTGTGTTATCAGCACTGTTTCCAGCACAGTCCAAAACACAGCCCCATAGTAGCTACTAGGGAGAAAATAAACTCTATCCCAGCCAAAACCAGCAGTCTCACACATCAGGTTATCATGTTATAAAAGATTCGGACTTTTAACAGAAAGTTCACATTCAAAATGCAGATTCTGGCTCCCAGTATGATTTGGTTAAAGTAGGAAGATACATTCACTGAAGTTGTAATTTAGATGCTACAGTCTCTGTGGCACAAGTCTTCACAGAGGCTTAATTTAAAATGTCTCCATGGGCTAAAATACTTCTTTTTCAGCTGGAGATAAGGCATGGGAGACCAGAGCGATTTACAGAGCATAGCAGCTGCACAGGGAACCTCTGATGTGCAGATAAGACAAACAGCTGAAATCTCAGTGATGATAATCAAATATGAAGTACAGACCCAGTTCTTCAGCAAGGACAAACTGGCATAGCTCCACTATTGCCAAGGGAGTGATAACCATTACCCCAGATGGGAAGTCTGCACATGTTTTATGGAAATTCAAGTCTTTCCTGCTTTTTCTGTCTTACATCTTCAATTGTCTTATTGACACCATGTCCCCCGATGTCAGTGAAAGTGGGATTTACAGCCTCTGCTGAGAGAGGAGTGGGTCTTCGTGCATCCCCTCATGGACCATCTCCTACATCCCCAAACAGCTGGGGAAGAGTCATGGGTCTGGGATGTGATGATCCGTCCCTCGGTGTAGGGCAGGGAAGGCCCTGGGGCGCAGCTGGTGGCACCCCGTGGAGCAGCGTGGCCTGACGGAGCATGGGTGGAGAGGTTTGCAGTTCAGCGGGCCCAGTCTGCAGCAAAATGAGAAGCCCATCCTGGGAAAGCCCCTGCGTGCTTCAGATGTGCAGACAAGCAGCACTTGGTGGGTGCAATAGGCATGGTGTTGGGGAGGGGGAAATTCAGCCCAGCTGCATGTCTGCTGCAGTCACAGGAGACACCTTGGAGAGAAATTTGGCCCAGTGCATTTTTTATTCATTCAGATGCTCCAGATCTGCCACTGATACTTATGGAAAAAAAGACAAACTATGAAAATGCCCCAGACAAAAGCTTTCCATGGAAGCCCTGACACTTAAAACTGACGGATTGAAAGTTGTTTTGGGGACTGCAGCCTGGTGCTGTTAACCAAGTGTGATATCTGGGATAAGGTGAAGCCTTGGCCACTGCTGCAAAGGTGCTCAGGTATCTTACCAGTCCCAAGGAACATCTGTATCATGAAACCCATGTGAGTTTCCCTAACATGGCCTCCTCTCCCAGAGACCACCTGCCCGCAGCAAATCTGATGCTGGTGGGGGAAGAAGGTCCAAGGTGGGAATGTACTGAAGCAGTGATCAGAAATCTCTTCTCCAGCTGCAGTGGGACAGAGGAGGTGGAGGGGAGAAAGGACGCGAGCAAACCTCCTGCTCTAGCTGCCCTCTGGGACTAGCATGTTAGGCCAGATGTAGTTGGAAAGTCACTGGCCCCTTGGCATCAGCAGCTGTGGCTCTTAGGAAGGGCTCTAAGCCCATCTTTCGAGTCTCAGCCTCTTGCAGACTTACCCAGGGTGACTTCTGCCCTGTATGGGTTTTGAGTCAAAGTGTTTTGCTTTATGATTGTCTTTTCAGGGAATAAGGTGAATTCTGTCCTTTGCCACTCCCTCCCCAGCAGGATATCGAATGGTGAAGCAATTAGCTGCAAGGCAAGTTCAGTTTAGGTTTTGGTGCTACCCCTTGACCTCCATCTGTATTGTCGCCTGACCAGTTGTGCTGCTGATCCAGCATTCATTAATCATCCACAATATCTTAAGCAATGGAAGCACATGGTGCTGGCCAGACACTGGCTGTAGTGCCAGGCCCACAGGCTGTGGACATTGCCCTTGCTTCAAATAGGTTTAATGATGCTATGTCAACAGCAGGCAGGGACAGGACCCTTGGGCCAAGTCTGCTGACGTTAAAGCGCTAATCCTGTGGATGTGCCAGTGCTTTGGATCAGATCTTCTATGCTGTAGCTCTTTTTTTCAAGACTAAACCAATTCTTAAAGAAAAATACTGGACAGTGTTTATAAATATGGTGCAGGAGAGCATAACATCTCATGGATGGTTATAAATGCCACCTGCTATGCAGAGCCTGCATAAGATTCTTCTCACTGTCTAATCTTCTTCCCTAGGCTTGTCAGGCATGTGCAAAATCCCATACCTATCCCATCCCATACCTATCCCATCCCATACCTCTCCCATCCCATACCTATCCCATCCCATAGGTATTGGGATGTTCCCAAACATGATGTCTGAGAATGCCACATTGAGTGAAGTTTGCACTGGGACAAGATCTCTGCAGTGCAAGCCTCTCTCCCATAGAAATGGCTGGGATGTCACCAAGGATTATGGCTTCAAATGAGCAGCAGGTGAACTCTTGAGAAATAAAGATCACAGGCAACCTTCTGCTCTCAGTTACACTCCATTGACGTCAGTGGGGTTGCCTGGGGTTAACTCAGAGAGGAATTTAGTTCCTTGTTTTTAATGCATATAGCTGAAGTGTCCCATCCCCCCCCCAATTTTTTTTCAGCATATGGTACAGTGTCTAAAAAAACCACCAGTTACTCCTAGGATACACATTCTGCAAAGTTCTGCCTATCACAGCAACAGAAAAAAGCTATCTCATCCCAAAAAAGCCTGTAGAGCTGTTTCGCGTGTTGCAGCATGCTGTGCCTGGTTCAGTGAAATGAAAGGGGATAGGATGCCCCTGGGACTTGTGTGTTGCACACCTCCTGCAACTGGTTGTGGCAACCTGCCATCGGCTGGCAGGACGTGGCAGCTCCGTTTCAGGTGTCCTGTTCCACTGGCAGACATACTATTGCATGGGTGCAGGTACTTTTGAAACTTGAGTGTTTCCTCATGTCTTGCCCATATGTTGTAACACCTCCCAGATCCCATTTGGCTGCGGAGAGATGCTGTGGCATTTCAGAGATGCCATAGTGACAGATGGGAAAGGTATTTACAGGCCTATGAATACAAATCACTTAGGACAGGTAATTTCTACACTGTACAGGGCCACAATCTTCCACTTGAAGCTAGTTGTGCTGGCGGCTGTGTGTTTGAAACTGAACTAATCGCTTGCTTGTGGCATGCCTATAGACTCCTGCTTCTTGGCTTTTGCTTCTCCACACTCTTAAACAGCAACCAAGAACAACAAATAATGACAGCCAAAACCTGAAAATCGAACATTTTTCAATCTGAGATGTGAGGCATCACAGTAGATTTATGTCATTGTGTTTTCCTTGGTTTTAGTTTTGATTGTTTTAAAGAGGTACTGACAATAATGAAAATATTACTCACTGGAGTTTTGTTATGAAATATCTGGATTCTATTTTGGAGTGCCTGTGTTCAAGCTTGAATTTACTTCTTGGTGAGAGTGAGATTTTACAAGGTGCAGTATTCTGGGATCAGAGTCAACATGATATGTTATATCCCTGATGCAGTCCTGTCCTGAAGCACCTCCTCATTTCTGCAAGAAAGGATTCTGTAGGGAGATGTTCTCCTTCATGCGGTCCCCGTGGCCTGGAATCCACACCAAGTCCCTCCTTTCCCCTCTTCCCTGTGGGTTTCACTCAGGGCTCTGCTGTGTTTCTAAATGCAGGTCTTGTTTCTCACTTGCTGGGCTGTGGTACCATATGATGGAGAGGAGGTTTTGCGTGTCAGCAGCCATCCTGGCTCCATAGACCGCGCTATTCTGACAGCAGCCTGAGGATGAAGGACTGAAACCAGATGCTGGGGAATAAGGGGTGTGCAGGGTTGCTGTGGCATCCCTGTTTGGGGAAACATGGGCATCTCCAACTTCCCCAGCTCAGCACAGCAACAGCATTATCCTCGCAGAGAGGAGAGGGTTATTGAGGGTGGGAGCTTTCCCCGTGTTATGGTGTGGGGCTGGGTACTGTGGGCAGCAAGGTGAAACAGGGGGAAAGTCTCCCAGCACAGAAATTAATTTCATATGTTATGAAAAACCTACATTCATCTCACCCTCTGTGCTATATACACCACTGCACAGTTAGCAAGCTACGTGACAAGGGGTCTTCCTCTTTCATTACAGTATTTGCACAATTTCACTACAGTAATTACACCTCATAACACTACATAATTTTGCCCCCCTCCAAACACAGGACAGCATATTAGATTGGCCTTAGCCAGTACTGGCAGGTCCTGTGAGGTAAAAAATTATAGGAATGTTTATAGCGAGACGATAGCAAGAAAATAATGCAAATGTTTGGTTTCCCAATACTCGTAAAATCTCAAGAGAAGAAAAGGAGACCATTTTAGACTCAGGCATCAGAGCTCAGTAAGTGCTAAAATAGTAGAAGATCAGAGATTGGTCCAGATGGCTGAGGGTAGGGGCCACCCTTACACCCTGCAACTTCAACACAAGAAGGGTGGCTTTGGGATCGGTCTGTGTTTCTTAAAGGACTTTAGAGAAAAATCTTTCCTTCTTTTTGACAATTAAAAAAAACCCCAAACCCTGAACAAAAAAAATTCCACAAGTGTAGGAATAAGCAGCAGTGCAGCTTATCCCCTCACCTGTTACACTGAATGCAGCATTTGCTATTACTGACACAAGCAACGACACCTTACCATAACGCATGTTGCAGGTTGGGTTAAATCCCTTGGAGCCAGTGGCTGTAACAGCTGCTTCCACTCAGAATCCCTGTAAAGAAGCGAGTTGCAATGTGTAATAAAAGAGCTAAAATGACGTTTACCTCCTCCCCAAGTGCTGGCGTGCACTGTCAGAGACGGCCTTTCCATGATGAATGCCCAGGAGCATGTGCTGCGTTTAGGTATGGCTGGCAATGTGGGCAGGGTGGACTGGAGGGACCAGTGTGCCCATAACCCTGTGGCAATGCGACCTTGATTCATTTCTGTGTAGGAAGGCATGTGTACAGGCCCATGTGGTCAGATGGGTTTCACTGTTGACCGTTTTGTGAGGACACCTGTATCTAAGAGGGCAGCAGCTTCGAGGAGGGAAGCAGCAAGGATGCACCAGGCACGGGGTAGGTGCATGCAGGGACATGCTGGAAAAGGAGTAAAAATAGCCTGTCCTGTTGTATAAGGGCCTCAGATCTTACCTCTTGCTTCAGAGACTATGTCTGTGTTGCATTGTAGAAGGAGTTTGTTCCGTGGCTGGACACTTTCTGCTGGAAATACCGGCCCTAGCCTGTCTTCTTGGATGAATGTCCGGGACTACCTAGGGAGAAGACATCCCAGATGGTGATGTGGGGCAAAAGGTAGTTTTCAAAGTATCCAGTGATCAAATCATGTTGCATAAGCATGTCAAGCTGTCAGCGTCCAGCACAGCACTTGGAAGAAGGAGGGAGAGAAGAAGTATACAGAATAAAGGTCCAGCATGGTCTGATCTGGCAAAGAGTGAAGAAAAAATTTCCCCTCATCATGGTGGAGAGCTACCAAGCAATTCATTGACTGGAAGACAGTTATCTGAACTATTCAGCAAACTCTCAAAAATTCTGAATTTATTTGTATGTATGCATTTATTGAAAAATGCTCTATTTATTAAAAGTCATCCTGCAAAACATTTGCAAAGGGAAAAAATAGTAGCTAGATGAATGAAAGCTCCAGCACACCTTTCACTTGACTTTGTGCACTGATCTTCACAAACTGATTTCTGTGGAGGTGTTTGCAGTGCAGAGTTAAGCTGGTGCACAAATCTTTGTGGGAGCAAAGCTTCACCTGCAACGCCTGAAAGCCAGGGACTGCTTCTCGTTATTAGTTGTGTAGGCTGCTGGGACCTCATCGTAGCAGAGGCCTTGGGGCATGGCTACCAATAACAACAGCTGTAAATAACAATTAGCTGTGAACCGTATGCATCTCATCTTTGTTAGGAAAAAAAAACCCTCATAACTTCTGGGAGTAAAAATTAAAGGAGCATTTTATTTTTGTAAGGTAAGCCTGGGAAATGCTTGGAAGGAAGGAAAATTTGGTGCCACCAGTATTTAATTTCCACTGATTTCACTCTATACAGAAACATCTTTGCATGATGGACACAGATGATCACCAGATTCCCATATATACTGTTTGTTATGGCCGTATGGCATGTGTAGCTGAGAAAAAATAAACTCCACCTTGTGCATGTCTATCCTCTCTACTCCCATTTATAATCTAAATTTACACCCTTTCAGTTTAAAGCAGTGTAGCTCATGTGGTCCTCAATAAAAATTTATAACACAGAGGAAATGAGAGGTTAGGAATAGTCTGGTCGTCTTAAAAATGCAAATGTATTATTAACATTTAACAGCCATTTCCATCAGTGTAATTTCTAAATGCTGTAATTGGCAAGTAAAAGGGAAAGATTAGGTTTTGGACTTGTACATGATGGTGCAGTTTCATTGTCCTCATAAGACAGCCCTGACAGGAATCCAGTGATGTAGAGGTCTTTGGTCAAGTCCCTCCCTGGAGAGAGTTTTACCCTAAAAGACCAAGTTGCATTTCTATGGAGCAGATTGATTGGACGTGATTAGACTCAAACAAAACAAAAGAAATATTTTTAGGTTCAGTCATAAATCAGGATTTCTCTGTTCCCTGGTAGGATTACTGTTGTTTTGTTGTTGTCTTGTTGTTTTGCTTTGTTGTTGTTGCTAGCTCCAGAATTCCTGGAAGATCTTTAACACATGTGTGATGAGTGCTTCTGCCTTTATTCATCTTCAGAGGAGCACTTGTCTAGGGATCTTTGCTCCTCATCAGGCATTTGCATGTCCCCAAAGTGACATTGCCATTATCACGCCATGCCAAACCATTGAGATTCACACACGCATAACTCTGGCCAGCTTTACTCCATTTGCTCCTCAGAGGAAGCACTGCTCAGCTGTGTATGTGCATTGCAGAAATGGTTGTTAAGAAGTGGTTGAAACCTAGAGGGTCAGCAAATAAAGGAAATTCCAGAGATCTCTAAGTACCTTTTACTGTGGTATGTTATGACTGCACATTCCCTTTCCTCAAACCATGCCTTTTAGTGCAAAGCTCATATCTGCTGTGCTGATAACATGATGAAAAATGTTTGGAGTCATGTTCCCAGGGCAACATAATCAATCAGATTCTCCCTAGCCTGATTACTCATCTTTTTATTTTCTGCTTATGCAAATGTTGCCCCCACACCAGCCTTTCCACAGTAGTAAGACTGATTGCAAAAGCTCTTCATATAAATATTTATTCTGGAAAAACAGGGAGTACAAATGACAGGACATTTTTTTTAAAAAAAGGTGTGATGCTAGGATGGGGCAAGACTGAGTTAGTCAGGAGATTGCTTCAAGTCTGACTCTCCTTTAAAGCTTTCTAGAAAATGAGTTCTGATTTTCAGTCTTTCACTTTAGGCAGACACTTGGTGGATAATAAGATATTTGTGAGGGATTAATAATGTCAGTACCCAACAGTCGCATTTCCCTCCAGCAATGCCTCTACCTGTGCCCAAGTCTCCTGGGCTGCTGCTCCTTTTCTGACAGGGTATAAGTGCTGCTCCTGCTGTGGATATTCACTTTTTTGGTGGTCTGTTTCCAGGACAAGGCTCTGCTTTTCTAGTGTGCTGCAGCAGTTCTATAACACTGACAACCTCCTTGGCAAAGAAGGGCACTGTCAGGCCCCAATGCCAACCTCTCCTGCTCCATTAAATATATCTGTTAAGAAAAGAAATGCTATCAGCAGGGCAACAGGTGGCATATTGCAGCCAATCATGAAAGGTTATAATAAGACAGAGGGAGTGGGTGCAACAGTGAGAAGAGAAAAAATGAAAAAGAGGGGGACTAAGCTAAAGGAAAATCCACTGGCAAGCATTTTTTCCACTATGGCACTTAGAGGGGGCTGAAATAAAGCCCTGGTGACTTTGCAGTGCTGGGGTAGGGTACTGCTTTGGAAATGCATTTGTCCATTGTGCTCCTCTCTGTTTGCTTAGAAGGAATTCAGAAGGGATTTGCTTTCTCTTGTTTCACGAGCCCCACGCTTTCACACTGACCAGAGTGGATAGGCACCAGCTGGCCACGTCCATCACTGCCGCCGGGTGGGAGAATTCCTGATTATACTTAGATCCCGCAGACCCCGCTCTGTCATTAGCGGAGAAGCTCTGCTCGTGCACCACCGGCCGAAATGCAGCCGACGGGGAGCTCTGCACGCCTCGCCTGAAGGAGCCAGATGCCTTCTGGATCAAACATGAAAGACCTACTGAAGATGTCCCTGGTGTACGTCGTCACCCTGGCAGCCCTCAGCTTGGCCGAGACGCTCGTGAAAGGTTTGCTTGGAGGGGCTTTTTACCTTCTCTGCTTCTGCTGCTTGCCAAAAGGAAGTTTTGCAAAGGCGTCTCTGGTAACGGTGGGGTGGGTGGTGTGGTAATGTTCCCGATAGGGGCAAAAATGTGCTGCTTTCAGTGGTCACCTTACTGCTTTTAGAAATAAAGCAGTGAAAATGATCTCTATTTGAGTCTGGGATTGAAGGTTCTTTGTCTAGGAGGAGCATGTAAATCCATTGTAATAGGTGGGGAAGAACTTTGCATTCAGTCTGGGTGGGATGAACATTTCTCATGTCAAAGGAAACTTACAGGTTTTAATGGCTAGTAGCACCCGTTGCTGCAGAGTCCAAGATTTGTGGTGTTCTGTGTGCCTGTGTATGCTTATAAATATATAAAGCCCAAAGAAGTGAATAGCTATAATGTTTTCACAGAGTGTATGTATGTAAATACAAGTATGCATGGTTTCTATTGCATATAACATAAAAATTATTATACCTTCTTCCTCTCTTGTGTGCACACATGCACACAGACGCAAGCACGTATGCTTTTAGCCAGCACAAAAACTGAGAAACATTTGTTTAGAAAAGTGTTTGAGGTACAAAAGTGCAGGAGTGGTCTTCTGGTTGTACCAGTTGGTAACCCTGTGGACAAAAGGTTTTGCTGTACAGTGATTGTCAGGAGCAATTCAAAGCATACCAGATACTTTGCAGCTTCAGGAAAACAAAAAAACCTCAAGAAGGATGCCAGTAGTCAGCTGTTAGGCCAACATCGCTGCTCTTGCAGGGCTGTGTTCTTACAATTGTTAGTCAGGTTGGCCTCAAAATGGAAAAAAAAAAAAAAGGTCTCTTCTTTATAAAAAACTTTTAAAATAAAAATGTTGTTTTTTCCTAAGGCATTAAAGTAAGTTAGTGAACTCTGGTCTGTTTGAAAGCTGTGGTAGAGACGAGATTGGAGGGAGAAGCAAAGCCAAGAGGAACTGATTTTTCTTGCTGGTGGCACAGTGCAATGAAGACATATGCACCCTTTCCTAAAACGTCACAGGTGGCTGTTACCTGAGAGAACCTGAAACACAACTACAGCCCGGAGGTGCCCTGTAGAGGTTTTGCAGCATTAGCTGGAAATAAGGTTGAGCAGTTTTTGACCAAAGGAACTGCAGTATCTCCAGATGTCTGCAACGCTGTAGGGGAGACTGGTTCTGTCTTCTACTTTTTTTGGTTGCCTGGCATGCCTTGTTTCAAAAATGTGAATCCAAAACCAAATCCAAGCAATTTTGGAGCTTCTGGTGGGCTGGGGATAGAAGGGGATTTGGCTTTCTTGTGGTCCCCATGACCGGCCTTGGGTCATTTTGCTACCTCAGGAAGCTAAAGCTGACATCTAGAGAAATGGCATCCCGTGGCTTTACAGATATATAAATTAATTGATCTTCCATGTTATTTCAAGGCACAGGGCTACCTGAAAAATGCCAGAGAGTCCTGATAGATGCATAAGGAAAGGTCTGGAGCCATTCTATATGCTGATAGACGTGTCTGTACATTGTTTGGATTTTATTTTCCCGTGTTAAAATCTGAAAATGAAGGCATCACAGGTCTTGATTGCTCTCCTGAGAAAACACAGACTGATGCCTACACCTGAGCAGCTTTTTGGTCTGCTTTTAGAAGCAGGCAGCACCTCAGCCATTTTGGGGCTCTCTGGCTGCCTCACGACAAAATGGCGGCACGCTCCACCGCTCGCTGTCCCCAGCAGGCACCCTGCATGTCCTCCGGCCTTGTGCCCTCTGCCCCCTCACTCCGGCTGCAGGAGCGATGCCTTCACCTCCCTGCTGGCCCAGCACTCGGTTTTAATGTTGGAAAAGTAAAAAAGAACACAGGAGAAAATGACACATTGCTGCTGTTGTCACGGTTGCTCTTCGAGGATGTAGAAATCGAGGATATACAGCTGCACACAGCTGTAAAAATGAAGTTTCCTTTCTGCTTTTATATAGGTAAAGTGCTGTTGGTTGGGGCAGTATTTTCAATGAGTATGGGGCTTGATTCTGACCTAAGAGCTGTGTGCTGGCTTTCAGGAGATGCCAGATCAGACCCCATGTAGGCAATAATGCTAAGGATAATTCTGTCATGAGTTGAATTAAAGAGATACCATGAAAGTACTTAACTGTTGCTAGTGGATTTATCTAGTATATAAAACTGGCAATCTTTGTTTGCCCAAAGAATAAAATACTGTCATTATGCACACTGGCTCTTGGTAAAAATGTAACTTTATTTTTCCTGAGAATGGCCATGCTTACCGTGACAGCGCAGTTATAGAACTAGTTGCTTTGATTTTCAGTTACTGTAAAAATTTACATTTCTCAGGGTTAAGAAAGCATCCCTCCAGAGATCAAGGCATGTGGAAAACATCAACAAAAACATACTATATAAAATTAGATTGTAAAACTCCATTTCAGCTGGGTTTAATGCTATCAAAACCCAATAAACTTTGTCACGAAATAGCAACATCCCCTTTGAAGTAGTCACGATAGCCATCAGTGAAGGTTATTCTCCTAAGACAACCTTCAATAGCTGGGAAATTTAGGCTTTATGAAAATCTTCCATTTGGTTTCTCTAGCATGGGATTCGTCTGGCTTGTAATACAGATGATCACTTCTATCTAATGTGACCCAAAATGACCCAATAAATTGAAGAAGTGATCTTAAACAAAAAATTCAACAGAGGAGTGTTTTAACTAGTGTTTAGTTTGTATATTCTTTAGTGCTACCTTAGTTGTAGTCATTACCAACTATGCAATCTGAAGTCATCTAGAAATCTAGAAATATTATTGAGGCAGATTCGTTCTAATGACATTTCAAAAGTGTGAGGGCTTTTACATAAACCTGATAGTGGAAGCCAATCCTTTCTTCCTCTACCTTAATTCCAGCTGAACTTCAATGACATTCTCATTTTTACTCCCTTGTAAAATGAAAAGGCATTAAGGCAAATACTTGCTATTATTCTCAGCACTTGAATTGGAGCACCTGCTATTTTGCCTTCTTTTTTTTTTTTTTTTTTTTTTTTAGGAAGGAGGGGTAAAATCATTGTAGTTTATTTTTTTGCCTGAATTTAAAAGTTATCATACTGGGGAGGGACAGCAGATACGGTGCGGGCAGGATTGTCCTGTGAAAAGATGCACAGTGTGCTAGATACTGCTACAGTCAGCAAGGAATGGGAAGATTCCTACATCTGCTGCACATTTTCCAGGTGGTGTTTCAGGAACATGGTATGAAACTAGTTCATCTCAGCATAGCTGTCAATGAAATCCAGTGCAACAGATAATGGATGTGTGTCCCTCGCAGCCATAGATCAGAAGTCATTCAAGTGTCTTTGGAGGCAATGGCTGCAATGCATACCGTGCACTGGGAAAGATACATGTATTCTTTGATTCCTTCCAGCTGTGCTTCAAGGCTTTTACTGGGGTGACAGAAAATGTTTCTAAAGATACAATAAAATAATGTATGATGAGAGCTCTTTGATAATAAGCATCAGACACAGCTATGAGACTTCTAACCCTGGTGCTATTTGGTTAGAAAAGGTGAGAAAAAGGAGAAAGTGTGCTAGCCATGCCACAATTCTGGAAAATCTGAAGGGCCTTTACAAGACTGGCTTTGAAAAATATAGTGCTACATAACAGTTTGGTTTTTTTTGTTTTTGTTTTGCTTTGTTTCTTTTTAAAGAGAAATAGTTAAGCAGAACAATTCCTGTATTAATGACAAAAAAGCCCAAATCTCATGCACTATGCATTAATAAGGAGGCACTGTGCCCACTCCAGAGGCAGGTCAGCTTGGTTTCAATTCGTGTGCTGCTCCTCGCACCTCCAGCCAATGCAATGCCACCCCAGTATCGGGAGGACAGCCTCACCTGTGCCCGCAGATATGCCAGCCGCTGCCATGCACCTTGGGGAGACGAGGGTTAGAAACAAGGGTGACACTGGGCTTCTTGGAGCCACCCCATTCTCTGGTTGCTCTGCTTTGCCCTGTAGAGAGAGCACAAGGGAAAATGCAAAACCTGCAGCAAAAAACAGAAGGCTACAGATACAAATGTGGAGGGACCTGTGTTACAGCTAACACATGGAGGTTGTCAAAGTGCCTCTGTGCTGGGGAAAAAGCCACGGAGTGACCCTGCAGGCAGATGACTGCCTCCACCCAAGGGGTCTGGCAGGCTTTGTGCATGTCTCCGGGAGGCGCTGAGGGGTTTTCTCCTTTTCTCTTCCTCTGCACAGCTCCCTTCATCAGTACTCCTCTGGAAACTGTGGATGCACTGGTAGAGGACGTCGCCAAGTTTGTCTGTGTAGTGGAGTCGGACCCTGAGCCAGAGATAACGTGGACGCGCAACAGCATTCCCATCAGGTAGGGAGCAGCCCCAGCCCTCTCCAGCGTCTCCTACCAAAACCATCAGTGCTTTCCTTCATGATAAAGGAGATATCTGGAAACAGCAAAAAGGGTCTGTGGCAGGGAAGAGGGTGAGTGGCTGTGATTATATAGGAATCCATGTTCCTTAGGGAGTGATAGGAGCACCTGGGGGTTGGTCTTGCAGATTCACACACTTGGGCTTGGAGATAGTTGGTTTCTCTTGTGAGCAGTGCAAGGAGTTTCCTCTCCAGCTTCAGACAATGCAATCTGCTCTGTTCCTCAGTTTGGATATTTACAAAGGAGGAGGATGCTGTATAATATTTAAAAAGAGCACTGCCAGACTCATTGTCCAAGTGTCTGCAATGTGCTTGGAAAGTTTGCCTGGAAGGAGTCATATCATGCCATTCTTGTTTGCTTCTAGTTCTGGATCAAGCCTAGGAAACTAGCTTCTCGTCATTATGCACTGTCAGACATTAATGACCTGGCCTCAAGGTGCCACAGAAGAAAGCAGCCTTGGAAAAGTGTTATGGAAGTTGCTACCATTACTTTAGCTCTATTGCAAAGTAAATTGTACCTTGTCTTCCAACTCTGAAATCACATTACAGTTGCCATATGGCTCCACATCAGTTTCTCATTTTAGATCACTGTTAGTGACTCCATCTGTAAGGGAAAATTAGAGAACAACCTCTGTGTAACACAGTTAAGGCATGTTCTCCACAAGCAATGTCCATGTTAGTCAGATGGTCATCTAGGGTTTCTGGAGCAACATTAATAGCAGCAGCTATTTCACTTTCTCAAAGCTGTATTGGCATTAATAGTCAGTGCTACTGGATACAAAAACTCAGACCAAAGACAGGGAAATAGATAAGCTGAAAATATTTCTGTTACTTTCCAAGAACATGATGAAAGTATTTGCACAATGGAAAAAGATCACATCAGTGGATTTTTTTTCTGAAAAAAAAAAAAAAATATATTTATGTGCCTCTCTGTGTGTATGTAGCAAACTTCAAAGGGGCTAGTTATTGTAAGCAATAAATATCAGTTCTTTTATTTACAAAATTTTCTTCTCTTGCCAAGGTCCCAGCACCCTGAACAGACAGCTAAGCTAACCTTCAAAACAAAACATCATGTAAACATTCAGCTTCAATGGGAACAGTGCCAGAACAGAGGCTTTCCTCAGCTCTAGTCTTCTGGAAACGCCTTTCCTTTCAGTGTCAAAACTTGTGCAAGGAGACCTGCAGGTGTCCTGTGCTGAGTGAAATGGTTACCTGCCCCATGTCCCAGGACAGGGCTACCTGGGGAAAGGAGGGAAATGCAGCGTGCACGTCTTTTACACAACGGATGAGTTCATAGTAGTCTTTCTTCTCAGGGTGAAAAAGAGGAGTGAGATACAAGACTGAAAGGTGAAAGGATGTTGAAAGGAAATACGTGCCTGTAACACCACAAATGGCACATGCAGATTACTTGGTGATTGCTGTACGACTTTTGACAGTAAAAGACAAAACAGGACATACTTAGGAGCCAGGTATTTGTAACAGCTTGGGAGACAATCCTCAGGATAGATCCCTTTTGCTACCATTTGTCAGAATCAAAGGCCAATTGCATGAAGGTGTGAAAATCAAACATGGAAGAATTTATGAACTCTTACGCAAATCTTATTCCACTGAAGTTTTACTATACTTTTCCAGTTTTGCAATGAAAATTAGAGATCAGCCCTCCGCTTTCTCACAACCTTTCTTTCTGTCTCTCCCTTGCTCTTGCACATGTTCACACACACGCACACACATGCACACCCCATGCTCACATATAGAATTGGTCTTTGCTCCACAAACTTTGTTAGGAGCTCCTGTACCTTGTTGCTCCAGCTTCAGGGCTTTTCTTGACTTCTCTGAAGTCGCCAGGTTAAAGCCTGCTGGCATTAAATGATAGCTATCCTTACATCCTCTGATCTTTAGATGGCTTTTTTTCTTCGTCACATTTCTTTGCTTGTTTGTTGTTGTGCTCAGGCCTGTCCTTGGCCAGAGAGAAACCCAACCGTGATACAACTTTACGAATACCTAACTGGAAGAAGAACGACCACCATGGTGGCAGTTGGGAACTGCATGGTCTAGAGAGGATCAAATAGAATCTTAATGCCCAACTCAATGTTTTCAGTGCCTTCCCTTCTCTTTGCAGGTTGAAAATAAAAAGTAAAACGTATTGCCATTCTCAATGCTGTCAGCCATCTGCAGATAGAAATGCAATTCCCCCTTTCTGTCCCCTGTCCCTGACAACCTGTGCTGTGCCCTGCAGGCTGTTTGACACCCGGTACAGCATCCAGAGGAATGGGCAGCTCCTGACCATTTTGAGCGTGGAGGACAGTGATGATGGGGTGTACTGCTGCACGGCGGATAACGGGGTTGGAGCAGCCGCGCAGAGCTGTGGGGCTCTCCAAGTGAAAATGAGTAAGTGGGAATGTAATTTCTTCCTGACACCATGTGAGCGTGTAATTGGGAGCCTGAGCAGACCCCATAGCTACAGCCCCCCGGGGTCCATGTTCAGGGCAGACCCATGTTCCTGTGGGGCTGGGTGCAGCCCCTTCAGGCAGAGACATGGCGCATTGGATCATATCTTAAGCAGTTGTCGTTATTCACTTCGAATAACACGCACTTGTGATAGTATCAGAGGAACTGTGTGCATGGCAGAGGATAAAATATGATGCTTTGAAGAATGGCTTTTGTACAAAACTTCATTAAAGCAGCACAACTTGATAGATTAGACCTCTATAGCAATAAAACATAAAACCCTTTGGAATTTTAAACACAAAATATCACTAATCAGGCTTATGCCTGAGGATGGCAAACGCAAGTAAATGCTCTTCAGATGTTCTTAGTGGCAGTCTTGAAAGGTCTGGAGGACCGTGGTGTAAATCTCACCATCCCACATGGAAGGCAGAAGATTGGTTCTTGCAAAGGGCTATATACATGCTGAGCTCACTCACGCTGAGCTCAGTGAAGCAGAACTCACATGGCTGCAGTTATTTACGCAAACACTTAAAAGGACAGCTGGGATATATCCTGCGTAAAGCATCTGTTTGTAGGAAAGAATTTGTTTGCACTAATGAGTATGACTCTCCAGGTCTGGTAGTTCTGGGGATCTCCAGCTCCCCAGTCACCTGCAGGTGGGGGCCAGGAGGTGATGCCCCATGAAGGTAATTTTTCTGCTGTTTCGGTATTGTGAAAGGGGAGCAAAACTTCAGATCTCCCAAAACACTGAGATGAAGATATTTTTTTACTCCCAGCTCACAGTAAGCTAAGCCATATTTTTCTTTGGGTAAAATGAATTTAAATTTGTCCCATATTAACTTAAGGGAGTTTGATTGTTTTTTTCTTTGAGGATCCATTCTCCTTTTTACTATCATGGTTATAAATCCTTCAATTAGGGACTTTAAATTGAGTTTACATGCCCTCCTTGTTAGGCTAGAGAAAAGGCTGGGTTAAAGCTATTTCAAAACCAATTCAGTCCAGATCTGAGCTTTCACATAAGACACTGTTTATGCAGGGAAGAATGTCAAAACTTGGAATGCAAATGTTCTTCAATATTGGGAATACTCTTATCTGGGTTTGGATTTTAGCCCAGGCCCTAATTCAAATGGCTGTCAAACTCCACTCCTGAAAACAAAATAACCCATGCAAGTTAGCTGCTTTTGCATCCATAAACTGAAACTGAATGCTATGCTTAAGAAAGTTTCTTTCCAAGGCAGCTCATGACCTACTAAGACTGTTCTGTCTTTCAGCAATGTACTGAAAAAACGGCAGAGATTTTGTTGTTGTTTCTGAACTTGTCCTGTTCTAGTACATCTCAGCTTCAGTACAACTTCAATTTCTGACTTGTAAAATTTTAGGACCCAAAATAACCCTACCGCCTATAAATGTGGAAATAATAGAAGGGCTAAAGGCTGTTCTTCCATGCACTACAATGGGGAATCCAAAACCTTCTGTTTCATGGATCAAAGGAGAAACAGTTGTAAAGGTGAGTAGAGAATGTAATTTAAGTAATGTTCACTATTCACTAAAGGTACTGTGTTAAAGTATTAATATCAGTATTTTGTAAATTCCAGTTACTACGAAGCAAGCATTTGGAAAATCCAGGGCTCATCTTGTGACTGTCTGCATCTCCAATAATTCCGCCTATAAACCAAAAATTCTCTGTGTATCTATATTTTATACTTAAATACATATATATATTTATTACTACTAAGGGTGGCCAAATGCTGCTGAATGCACTTGTGAGTATTCTCATAAAGATGAGCTACTGAGCTGTGTAGCTGAGATTCAGGGCTCTTTTGAAGCTATAATTCACTGATCTGCAAAAAGAGGGATGGATGAGTGTGTCACGACAACGCCAAACAGGAAGAACTGGCCCCAGATCCTTCAGTTGTAGGACAACATAAATAATTTTCATGCATGTAAGCCCAATCTTTACAAGCAGATATCTGGTGCTTGTGCAGCCTGCATGTAGAACCCTCACCTTGGTCACTCCTTCCTCTGGCAGGAGAACGCTCGCATTGCTGTCCTTGATTCGGGGAATTTAAGGATCCACAATGTTCAGAGAGAAGATGCAGGACAATATCGATGTGTAGCCAAGAACAGCCTGGGCATGACCTATTCAAAACCTGCAATGGTGGTAGTGGAAGGTGAGTAACCCTTGCACTGGGGTCCTGCTCCATGTGCCAGCTCCTCATGCGTACCTGGTTAACCTGAATTAACCTGAAGGATCATATTGATGTTGACAGAACCATCCTACGGGGTGACCCAAAAGGCAGAAGAACGGAAAGGAAAGGAAACCCGAATGAGAAATAGAGAAAGTTAGTCCATACCTGCTCCCATTACTGGCTGATGGTGAAAGGGACAATCTGTGGAGGGTCCTTGTCCATGGCTGCTGTGGCTGCCCACAGCTGATGCCCAAATATGTTTTTCCTCTGGCTGATGGTTTCTAAGATGCTAGTTTGTTTCTTATTTGAAAAGTCCCACCAGACATGTGGGTTATACACTATGGCTTGTGGAGATGGCAAGTAGAAAGCTGATGGCCCTGGAAACTCGCTGCAGAGCATGATCAGAGGGAGCTGCAGCTGCAAACAGTGAAGTATTTTTCAATATTATGTGTATGGCCTTCTCCCTTTCCTCTGATTTTCCATCTGAACTGATTGGTTCTTCAGATAAACAGAGCTTTTCTCTTTGAGGACTTCAACATTTTCTGTCCACTAAACCAAACACTGGATTGATTTTTCGGTTTCTGGTCTTTATGTGCTCAGTGTCCGTCTCTTATTTACAGAAGGTGTTTGCTTTGTGGTATAAATCATCACCAGTTTCAGAGTGCTGAGACCAGTGGACTGCAGGAGAACTCAAATGTAGGCAATGAAACATTCAATGTTTCTGAGTCCTGTAAGAGAGGTTAGGTCAAGCAAGATTTTGCGGAGTGGGAGGAAGGATGTCTGACTCAGTAGATGAGTGATTTTTATTTCTTATTCAGATCAACTGTACTGTAGAAAGTGGAGAAGGGTGTCCATTTGCCTAGGGAGCTTCAAAAGATTGTTATAGGTTACATTTGGCCTGGGACTATCAGAGGTTACTTAGGGTGCAATCCCATTTGCAAGATGATCATTGACTTTCTCTGGGAGTAGGATCAGGTGTATTAGATCCAACTACAGATTACTGTATGTCTGCAGTTTCTCTAAAAAATGCATTCATTTTTCTTTTTTTTTTTTTTTTTTTTTAAATAGTCACATGTACAGATTTCAAGTATGTTAGACATTCATTAAATAGCTTTAAAATAGGAAGGCTGCTATTCCTAATCTAGATTCAGAGCTGTACTTCTGAGCTAAAAGTGATGGGGTAAACTGAAAATATGTGGATCTGGC
This sequence comes from Podiceps cristatus, assembly GCA_000699545.1. Taxonomy (NCBI): domain Eukaryota; kingdom Metazoa; phylum Chordata; class Aves; order Podicipediformes; family Podicipedidae; genus Podiceps; species Podiceps cristatus. The sequence goes on from KL255200.1 coordinate 33,370, forward strand.
TGTGAACAGCTTAGGTCCTGGTCTTTGGCTTGGCCCCATCAGTGAGACAGTGGCCAAAGGCTCATCAAGGATTAACTGTGAATGGCAAATACTCGATGTCATGCATACAAACCTGCCTCCATGCTGAAGGGCCTCAGGCACTGGGGTTTTATTGCTCAGGATCTACCAGAGCTGGTTAAGGAATCTAAAAGCAGGCTGGAACCGCACCAAAATCCAGGCCGCTAAGGTTGATATTTTGTTTTGTCCAGAATCATGCAGCTGCCTGTTAATTCAAGGAGTGGCAAAATAATCCACAAATATCCTACTTGCAAAGGAGAGCCTGTGTGTGCTCTTTTTAAAACGAGGAAGATTAGTTCTTAATTAATCAATGGGAGCTCAGTGCTCCCACACAAACCATCCCCTCATGTTCCATTCATGTGTTGGGTGAACAAAGCAATGCTGTTCTCCAGGCTTACCTTGGTTTCTCTGGTAGCGCACCCATATAATCTACTTCGTTTCAGGCTGCCACCCAAACTAGACTGATGCATGTTTGTTTTACTCTTTTGGCTTCCGAAATCTAAAGTTAATAATCCTAACTGCAGCTTACTGTGTATACAAATCCCTTCTCCTCCCAGCATTTTATATTAATTCTCATGGATATTTAATGTACATACATGTGCACATACCAGTGTAAGCACACAGATATGTGCACACACATGCACCCCCCTCACACACCTCTTTTATCATTATTTTTAGTATCCCTCCCCTCTGATGTCTCCTACCCCAATAGTATCAGCATTTTAAAATAACTGCAATTAAATAATAATCTAAAATGTCTCAATGACTTCAGTCAGTCTTCTCTGAGCATTCGCTATATTCTGAAAACCTGTAAGAATATGCTGTTTGTTGCTTGTCTGTAATAACACTACAATATTATTTCTTAAATCTTGGTGCTACCATTCACTGGAGTTACTACCCTGCATAATATGGCTTAATATTAAAATAAAATGACTATGCATGGCTGGTTAACTATGAATTTTTAATCCCAAAGCAAATGCCCATTCAAAGTCCAGTGCAAATATTTATGCCTAGCTAAATCTAAATCAGGTGAGTCCTGATTTCTGAAAGCGGTTTCTAATTTTCTGTTGTGAGCTTCCATTTTAATGGGTTCAGTGTTAGTCCTGCAATTAGTTTCAGACATTTGAAGTGCAGAGTTGTCTAACTTCTTGAAAGGCTGACCCTCTCCTTCCTGTATGCAGTCAGACTCCTTAACACATGTAAGGTCAGGCACATGCTTAAATAACTTGCTCAGGCTGGGCCCAGAAACTCTGGTACGTCTCAAATAAATAAATTATCTCTGCTGGATCCACTCATTCAAATTGATGGTAATCTTGGCCCAAGCATTTACACCACGGAGGTGCCTTACAGTCCTATTTCTTGTCTGGTTTCAGCAGTCCAGGGTAAAATAGTTTGAAAAATGCTGCTATTTTGATTTTCCAAATATTTTTTCTCCGTTCCTTGTTGACTTTCCTCAACATTTATAATATTGGCCTCTCTTTATTACTGTTAAAACACAACTTTGATGCTTTTAAAGTTTTATTATTTTTAAAGCAAAGCTGAAATAATTTGAGCAACGTTTTTAGAAGAATATTCTGGTTCAGTTCTTGTCAGGAAGAAGAAAACAGTGGAGGCCTTTCTTGGTGGAACTGATTTTTCAGTTGTTCCCGATTTGTATCCATCAATGTGGGGAAGGAGATAAGGATCCTCTGAGTGCTGGTCCCTGCCCAGACCAGTCCCTTGCCAGCACAGCCTGCTTCCTCTCCCAGAGCACATTTCAGGCATCAGAGTTCAGGTGATGATCTAGTGAACTCTAATCAGTTACTAAGATCTAGTGTCCAGAACTGGGTCAGAATTTTAATTAAACAGGTTGAAAAAAGCCTGTCCTTTTAGACTGTGTTTTTTCCCGGGTTTGGGGCAAACCCACATGAATTTGAACACGTGATGATGAAACAGATTCTCTCCTTCAAAGGCATAATCCATTAGGGGGAGAAATACAATCATAACAGATCTGACTGCTGGGTCTGTGGGAAGAGCCAAGACTTTCATGGGGAATTGTGCTGAGCCCATGGACAGCACCGCCCTCCCCAAAAGGCTGCCCAGGGTGCCTGGGATGTGTTAGGAGGAAAAGCAGAGCATGTGGCATCCCCTTGATTTGATATCAGGGAGGGGGAACAGGAGGTGAGGAATGGGGAAGGGGCACAAGAAGCAAGTGTTGGCCAACAGAGATAAGTGAGCAACCATTCAAGGTAGGCAGCCCTTCTGCTGAAGGAGGGTTGCACACTATTTTTATGATCCTGGTGTGTCCCACAATGTAGCAAAGAAATGTCACATGTCTCTGGGGACACCTTGGAGGAGCAGGGTTGGTTCTTTCTGACATGTTCTGGGTCACTGTGAAGTGGTCCTCCACCAGCACGCTGGTTTCCAGCTGTGCAGAAGCTGCATGGGGGCATTGAATGGGCTTTCCTCCTCTCGGTTCTTCTGTCAAATTAATTACAGCCCACACAACTTAACGGAAAAAAGGCCTAGTAGAAGTACTGGTATGAGGCAGAGGTGCAACAGGCAGAAACAAGCCTTCTCCACTCCGCTCTGCAAAACAAAACAAATGAGCAACGATCAATTTGCTTGTTCCGTTAAAATTAGTGTGTGAAAATGGATTCCTGTTGTTCATGTACATCCAGAGATGGCTACAGGAGGTAAGATGCATTGAGATAAAGGAACAATATTATAATCTTGGCTGTTTGCCAAGAAATGTGTTTTTAATTTCCTGGAGGCAACATTTCTGACCTGCAGTTTTGTATTAATTATCTATCATCTTAAGCATTTTGCTAATTAGCATTGCTTGCTAATTAAACATAATTGCTACATTGTCAGTCTGATAATGAGCACTTCTGCTAACCCTAGAAGAGAAGAGCATTTGTGTACTCTATAAAGCAGTACCTTGCCAAAGGGTTATATAAAGTTCCTCTTGAATGCCGTACTGATGCCCAAAGTGAACCTGGGGCAAGTGAATTCCTGGATGAATCCAGAATTCAAGACTATAGTAGAACAGAAGCATTTGCCTGCTTACCTGATCCGTAGTTCACACAAGTGTTTGAAGGCTGAAGTTTATTGACAAGGTGTTGTCTCAGATAGCTAAGATGTTTCATCCAGTTTTACCTGAAGATCACTCCTTTGGAAATAAATAGGAGAGCAGCCTTTGCCTTCGGTAATGTTGGGAGTTGTCCTCAACTGCAGAAATTCCCATTGATGTCAGTGAAAATTGAGGGGAGGGTATAGACTCTTCATCTGTGCCAAGTAAGCATTTCTTGGCCCTTGTCTGAGCATTTGAAATCTGTAGGTTTTATATGGTAGGCAGCATTAGCAAGACATTTATCTGATTTTAACTTCATGCATTGGACAGCAGTTTATGTAACACAGGCTGTAGAACAGGGGGAATTTTGGTTTTCATTGCTATTTGCAGCGACATTGATCCAGCCCATTAATAGCACTAGTTGAGCAAAAGCTATGCAAGTGCTCGTCAAGCTCAACTTTCGGGCCTGCTGCCTAAAACATGCTCTGCGGTCCCCATGGCTTGACATGTGTAACAATGGTACCTATTATGTATAAATTGTATGACATTGAAAGAATAAATTTAAAGCCATGAACTTTTGCCTTGTAAGAGGCATGGTTGTATTTCTGTTATAAGCATGCTTGTCACTCAGGCACAGAGAGGGTCTGTCTGGTAGTGGTTGGTTTTTTTGTTTTTTTTTTTTTTTTAATGTGCAAAATAAATTCCACTGGAAGCTTTTGCTTTAAGTGCTCGCTATCTTTTTCAGATGTGGTGCTTATAACCAGTATTCAAAGTATATACAGTTCCCAAATCAAATAAGAAGTGACTACAGCAAAACAGCAGTAAATCAATACATTTTGTGATGACTTGCAGGTTTGATTGCCTGTCTTGGGCTCTGTGTACTAGAAGAGCTTTTTGCTCTGTTTTGGAGAATATTTCCTTCTCTCTTTGGGGGAAGGAAAGTGGCACTTTATTGGTAGAATGGGCTCCTGTTCTATATGATCTTCATTCTCCAGAATAAAGAAGTCGTGAAAGAAATGGAAAAAAGTTGACTGTGAATTGCTTACAGTCTAGAAGTAACAGCTGTTTATAGATGAGGCATAAAGCTGTAAACCATATGTTTCTTTATCAGACTAATTCACAGCTTCAACTATGGAGAGAGCATTTTCTGGAAATGAACGGAGTTATTGCCATTAGCACATATGAAGGGCTGTGGTAGATTAGGCACTAACACCACTGAAGGTAGAATGTTCTTCTGAGAGGTGTCCTTCCAACAGAAGCATATACGTGGAAGTCCTCTGCTGTAGGAAGACAGTCTGAATTGTCTACCTTGCTTTTTAGCTTTGCATACTGGCACTTTGTGTGCAGAGTTCCTGAAAAAAATGTTTTTTCTTCCCCTGAAGATGAAGGACAACCTTCCTGTTGTGCCTCTCTAGGTGTTGTTCCCAGCCAGTGAAACCTCTGATGTTGCCAGTTTGCCCAGGGATGCATTTTGAATGTTGTATAAGAAATAGAAAGGTCATAAACACATGGACTGTAATGTAAAAGGAAAGAGTACACAGATGGTCCTGTTCGTTGTGTACATCTAACGATGCACCTCCATCTTGTGATTTTCATGAAGTTGATCTCAATCTCCAGCCTGTGGCACCAGAGAGTTGTGGAAGTCAAGAGTTTTGGAGTATACTGTTCTATAAGGCTCAGTTTTGAAGTCATCACTGTACAAAGGCATTTCTAGAAATTAGCAATTCTCAATCTGCCAGGATTTGTCAGGAAACAAGCAAGCAAACAAATTAGCTAGCACAAGTGCTGGAAGATCCAGTGTGCTCATCGAGAAACTAACTGGATTCTCCATGGATTTAGTAACGCTTTTGGATCAAATCTTGTCTGCAGTTTCCACTTGGCTGAACGGGTATTGTTTGAGGGCTACTGATCCTTTACCCAGGCAGTTTCATTCATCCTTCTGTCAAAGTGTTCCCGCTCCACTTCCTCCGGTGCTACTACGTGACATCACACGAAGCAAGCAAACCAAAACAAGAGTAGAGCAATGCTCCTCATGCTCCCCTGACTTAGATGTTGTTTGGCTTTGTGTTCCAACCCTGGTAGATGGAAGTCTTTTCCTGCCCACAGTTTATTGCTAGCTACTAAAATAATACCCTTCCACAGGCCACAAAAATGTTCCCCTATAAGCCACTTGTGAGAACCACTTTAGCCTTAAAAATAGGAAGGTCTTCCTTGGAGAATCATCCCTTCAGAGGGAAGAATCTGACAGGACATGGATAGATTTGGTCTAGATTTTGGTTTTACTTTGGTTTTCTTTAATCATTTTATCTAATTCTTGGAGGCAGTGAGAAGACAGAAGACTAGATGACAATAGAAATCAGTACCTTGGCTATTTAGTTAACACACTATGCCCATGAAGTGTAAAGCACTAGCTTACTTCAGCTGTTTTGTGGACCCCTTATGTCGTCTTGGGACAAATTTGTGTCACAGATAAAAATAAAGTCATACCATAACAGAAGTACCAAGAAAGTATGTATTTATTCCAGCTAATCTGTCAATTTCGATAGACCACATTCCAGAGATGGGCCCTACTTCAAATGAAAACTGGCTCCAAATGTGCCATCCTGAAAGTTTTCTTCAGTTTTGTGTCAACATGTTTGTACTTGGCATAGATGAAGTAGGAAAGGGAGAGACCAAGAGACCACCAAAGCAGCCAGTCAACACTATTGCCCTGGCTCTTACCGCCTTGCCTGTAGTTCAGCTATTGACATGAAATCTGAATTTGTATCTGTGCTGTCTTCTGAGGTGGATGTTTTGGGTGAGACGGATTGCCAGATAGCAGACAAGGAAGTCTGCAGTTTTACATTTAAGGGCTGGGCAAAATTCTCATACTGACACTGAGAAGTGTTTGGCTCTGCCATGAGCAGAGATAGAAACCCTGGGAAAAGATTGCTTTCCCTGTCCGCAGTGTTGCTGGTGTGTGTACCTGCAGGCAGCGTCTTGGGGCAGTAAATGGTGAATACTGCAGTTTGCTGTTAAAAATTGCAAAGGGTTTGGGGGGAGGGAACATTACAGGGAAAAAGCTTGCCTGTAATTACACCAAAGTAATTGACTGGCCTCAGCGGGGTGGCATGGGTGTAACTGAAAGCCCAGAATATCTCATTATCTCCTCCTACCTACTGCATTCACCATAATCATCCCAAGGTTCTCAGATGCTGCAGATATGACCATAGCCCTAATTACAGGGTAACAGGGCAAGCCACAGGAGAAAGAAAACAGCTCCAGATCTTCAGCAAATGAACAAATAAGCATGAGCTATTCCATTTATTCCCAAGGCTTGTTCTGCTGTGACACAGGAATGAGGTGCACGGTGCCTTACAGTAATTGTCGTGGGGTGGCCTCCTGCACCGAGGAGATGAAAAGCAGACCTCCTGGGAGAATGAGGATTCTCACAAGGCATATACAATCCATTCTTCTTTAATGGCATTTGACCCTGCTATTTTCTTTTGCAAAAACCTCTTTCCCCTAACAAAGAATTTGGAAAGGCACTTAAAAAATATATGAATTTCTGACATCATTGCATGAATTGTGGTTTTAAGAAAAAAAAAATAGATATTGAGGACAAAATCCCTCTGGCTTGCAAACTATATTGGGTTTGGAAACATGTGCTTCCTGCACAACAACGAAGGGAGTGAAGGACAGAGAACATTCATAGCTATCAGATAAAGGGGCAAACTGAGACAACTACCCTGAAGTGACTACCTTTTTACAGTGGGAAACCAGGATAGAGCTGGGGTTGAAGATACAGAAAGGAGGGCTTTGAAGGCCACCTGGAAATTTTATAGAATCTATTTAAAATTCCTGTTCTGTAAGTTATCTGTGGACCACTACCATTTTTCTGAGGCTGATGCCTTCTGTCTTCCAAGGACCTCTTCCATCTTTCTCATTCAGGTAGCCTTGGTAGAACTGAAAGGTCAGCTCTTATTTTCCACTGTAACTAACTCTTCCAAACTGTACAACTCTAGATTTTGCTTCCAGTACTAATGCCAGTTCTAGTGTCACATAATACTTATAGAGTGCGCGTGCCTATACTGTGGAACAGAAAATGTCTACTGTTGTTCTGGTCTGTGTAGGAATGGTCCCCACACATCTCTGAAATCGAATGCAGCCCCAGGCAGCCTCCCCTAAAAAAGGCATCTCAAAACAGGAGTTGAGAGTAGGGAATGAAGATGGATCTCTGTGTTAGGAAGGACTAGCAGAGTTTTCAGTGTTGAAAACCAAGCACGCATGGTGGATAAGGTGAGCAGGGAACAGGCTACTTGCTATCACCTCAAAAGCAGAAACATTCTAGCAGCTACTGCTAGCAGCACTTTAAAATAGATAAAACAAAGTACTTTTCACATGGAATGCAATTAAATTTATGGCACTGCTGTTACCCATTGGTAGAGACCAGAGGTCAGGATGCTGCAGGGCTTATCTCAGTTTTGGGTATCCCAGTGATTCCCATAATTGCTCCATTCCTGAGAGTGGGAGAGAGGGACACTGGTGTGCAGCTGTGGAGATTTCAGTACACACAGGCAGACTGGTAAGCTTGGCAGCAGTCGTGATGGGTTGTGATAATGACTGGAACAAGCAAGAGTTGCTCTTTGATTCAGTATACTGGGAACTTCTTTTCCAGTTTCACGTGCAGTGAAGGGCAATGACAAAGTTAAACAGCACGTTGTGTCTCCATACTGTAGAAAAGCCAGAGCATTGGAAGGTTTAGACGGGTCTTTCCTTCAAAGCAGCCAAACACATAGATAGGACCAGTACAGACACGAAAAGAATTTCCTTATTCATTTCCTTGGGAAGTAATTTGAACACGTTATCCTTGCTTGTCCTTGAATCTGGTGTTTGCTCTGTATATAGAAATGAACACTTGTACAGAACAGGTTTTATATAGTTGCACAGGATATAAGCTATCTATTTACATTTTACTCCTGGTTATTATAGCTTTGCATATTTGCAGGATCTGCTTTTAGCATTCCAGAAGCATCTACATGCGATGCAAAATCTTTCACAGCTGAGAAGTTCCTGTGCTGGCTGGTGCATTTAATATTATATGAGTCCTTCTGCTGATGCAAATTGTCCTACCATCCATAAATCTTGGAGTTCACCCTAGAATAAGGTTACCTTGAAAAGCTATTGCCTTGCTAAGAAAAACTTGCTTTGATATTAGACACCAGAGCTTAGAATCTGAAGGCATATGCTTCAGGATGGAGATGATGTAGTTTCCTCTGTCTCCCTTCCACAGGGATACTGAATTGTCTCTGCCATCCATCTCGCAGCCTCAGGCTCCAGGCTGAGGGTCTATGTGTTGCTATGCTGTCTGGCCTGTGCTGCATGAGGTGTTAGAACTACTGCAAGCCCCACACCCCCCAAATCACGTACCAGGACCCAGAAGAGCTCAGAGATTTTGAGATTTTGTACACAACACTGATATTTCAAATAGATTGGGGGAGTCTCCTTCCAGGTTACCATGATAACCAGGTGAGGGGCTGGTGGATGATGAAGTACTGCTTGCCTACAGCGCTTCTGCAGCTTGCTTTTCGGGGGCCCACATCTAATAGTGCTGTTCCTTGAGCAATAATATGGTGGTTATGTGCATTTCCTACTGCATTTGTACTATTTTTTTTTCTTTTGATAATCTGTATACATGTCGTTCTCTGGCAATAAGCAAGTTTGGATGGGGATTAAATAAAAATAGGTAAGCAATTTGATAGAGATAAGTGGAAGTGTCTCATATCAGCTTTGCCTGTGGCATTTTGCTCCTCTTTGTGATTACTTGGTAGGCTTGCAAAAAGATAAATACTGCAGTTCTGATAAGAAATGCTCAGAGATCAAAGTGAAATTGACCTTGCAGTTATCTCAGGATTTAATTATTAACCCAGCAGTTTTGGAAAGAGGGGGAGGGCAGCAGCACGCCTTGAGCAGTGGTAAAGGTACAACATGAGCCGTTCCTATAAGGAGGCATGCGGTGAGCCATGCAGAGAACCCATCACTGCCACTGCGAGCGGAGTTGCTGACTGTGCTTACTGAAGAATTTGTTTGTTCTCTGAGCTGGGATTTGGTCCCGTCGTGTCAGCTGGGGAGACTGTGCCTCGTTTGTTCAGCCCTGGCTCTTGGCACGCGATTAGCTGCTGCACACAGCTCGGCGTGGCTGTCTCTGAGACCGCTGATCCATGAGCATGATGTGTGGCCTGTTCTCAGCCCTGGTATTTCAAGAATTGTTGGGATTTTACACCAATTAATTTGAAATGTCTGAAAACGCAAATGCTGCAGCTTTCTATGTGTTTATAAATCTATTTGTCAGACCCCCCCTCATTTCTCACCAGTGGGAAGGAAATGGTAGCCCCTCTGATAGTTATTTCTCCTTGACTGTCTGGTTTAGAATTCTCAGGAAGAGTGAATGGATGTGAAATGAATGAATCTGAATGAGGATTTAGACCACTCGTCTTACTGGCAAAAGACTGCAAACACACTGGCAAAAGTTCATAGTTCTTCAGAGCATATAGGTGGCAAGCATAAATGATTTTCTACGGATTAGTAAGCAAAGTCCAAGCCCAGAGATCTCATCTGTAGAGGAGTCATTTCAATCTGTCAAGCTTCAGGTACAAAAGAGCTACAGGAATATCAGCAAATGTGAACCAAAAAATCATTTTAGTTTAGCTCCTAAATGCTTACAGATGAATAGTACGCATCACAAAGGCTTTGCCAGAGAATTTATATCATGACAGTTTCTGAGGTGATGCTTAGCTTACCAATTCCCCTAGCAGTGTAGACATACTCAACACAGCACCAGCTGTACCAGAGGAAAATGCCTTTTGCACATAGGATCTGCTTTGACCCACTGTGACTTGCAGCTTAGCTAGAAAAAAATTTCTGTATAAGACCTCGCCATAATCACCCAGAAGGCCATTTTTCATGATAAAACCAAAACAACTGGGGAAAGTGGAGCAGGCTGAGGTATATCAGATCTGACAGTATGGGCATACCAGGCCTGGCTCATGTCTTAGGGCAGCCTCAGTCTGTGGTGGGAAGGGAACATGCACCCACTGTCACCATCTGGTTGCTAAGACAGGTTTAGCTCTCAGTGGCCTTATCTTGGTTTGGACTATCAGGTATGCTTTACAGTATGCCAGGACTAGCCACAAACTCTGGGACGTGAATACGCATGGATGTTGACAGGCATGGTTAATTCACATACATTGGCAAATGCTGGGTTCTCTGAAAGTCGAGGTTCGCCAAAGGCAGTGGAAACTCTGGGAAAAAACCCCACCCCACACCCTAACACCAGTGTTTGGCTGGGTGTGTGTAGAAGCCAGCATTAAAGCTTATGAAGTCTTGTCTGAAAGTGGCATCCCCCTGCAGCAGGGCTGGGCACACGGGGGTTTCCCGTGAGATCTGGGCATCACTTTGTCCTTTCCCAAAAGCAGCAGCATGGCCTCAGGCCACCTGGGCTGCTGCCTGGATGTGAGTGGCCCAATCCAGCCTGCTTTAACAAAAAAAACAGGCCTTACCCAGTCGGGGCAGGCATCTGCCAGGGCTGCATTGTCGGGCCCCAAACCCTGGAAACGAAACACAGCTCAAAGGCAAAGGAAAAACAGAGTCACCTGGAAAGAGTTAGCTGTTCAGACCAGGGGCTGGAGGGCGACCCCACTTTAATCTTTTTATAGTATAAAAATTTCGTGACTGAATTAAAGCCCTACTGTTTGGACTGGATGATGTTACCTAATTCTCAGAAACGAGAGCAGCTGGCTGCAGTGCAGATACCTCCTAGCAAGGCCTGCAGTGCACAGCACATCATTTAGCATGGCTGTAAAAGAAAGGACATTTATTAGGGGGCTTGGGAGTGAAACTTAACGTGCTGGCTTTGCTGTTAGCTGGCTGGATTTAGTTTCCAGCTCCTCTGTTTTATTTTCCACTTTAATAAATAAATAAATGAAGGCCTCTTCTCCCGCCTTCCCTAACTGTTTTTTTTGGCATGCCTTTGGGTAAATCCTGTGCTGAGAGTTTGGGGTGTCTTGACGTGAATGCTGTTAACCATGTGATGGTGTAGCTAAACAGGCAAAGTTCCCGTCAAAATCCACTTTTGGGATGATCTGGAAAAGGAGGGCAAGTAATAGAGGTTAAAGTTGCCCAATTGTTGGGAATTTTTGCTCTGAGGCAAAACGAAAGCAAAACTATATCCTGTGCTGATGAAATACTGTGAATTTTACAAATCCGCTTCCTTCCTCTTCCTGCCTTTCACCTGCCTGTCCCTGCCAGTTGCTTAGGCTGGCACTGTCATTGTTGCCATTTCTTCTTCACCTTTGCCTCTTTTCTTTCTTTGTGTAATACGGTGGGGGGGTGTGTGTGTGTGTGTGGGAAAAAGCCATAGTTTTGGGGGCTTTACTTAGCTACAGGACTGATCTCCTTGCTGATGCAGTTGCCAAAATGGACCTTGAGCTCATCCTGGTGGTCTTGCCCTGCTTTGCACTGGTGGAAGGTGACACTGGCTGCTCTCACACAACCTGTCCTGACTTTCCCACAGCACCGGAGCCTGCTGGCGATGGCAGTGTGTCAGTCATCTTCCACCCACAGATGATGGGGCTGAGAAGTAGCTGATACTATTTTTTTTTAATGCTGTTTCCCAAAGCAACTAAGACCCCTTTGGAAAAGGTGTTCCTGGGGGTGTCAGTCAGTGGTGCTGACTTGGGGAGTCCAGCCCTTGTCCCAGGGAATTTCTCACTTAAAAATTAAATAATGTAAAAAAAAAATGGTTATTCCATTCACAGTATCTAGAGCTAAGTACTTAAGCAAACCAGCCAAACTTTAAGTAAAATACTTTTTAAAAGCATGCAAGTATGTTAAAGTATTAAATCTGTATCTTCAATTTTGAAAGTCCTGGAAATGCACACAGTGGCTCCGGGGGTTGCAGGGGTTTCCAGTCTTCCACACTTTGGAAATCTGCTTATTTCCTTACAGACTCACTTTCATTTAGTAATCCCTCCCTGTGCTAGATAATAAACCTGCAGTACTTTCCACAAGAAACTCGAATGCTTAGCAGCTGTGGCCGGGTATTTTACCCCTGTATGTGATGGATAGCCTGACCCTTTGTCTACCCTGTGCTGGTGGATGAGTGCTTACGCCAGCGGTGTGCTGGGCTACTAAAGCAAGCACTGGGTAACTAAAGCAAGTGCTGTGATCAGCACTGGTAGGGGGACCCCAGGGAGCGGGATGCAGCTTTCTGGCCTACCTGCAGCCGCTGCGCATGAGCCAGAGCAGCCGCTGTGCTCACTGTGGCTCTGCTCCTTGCCTGTGCAACTGCCATCATTTTGGAAGACTGCATTTTTTTTTTTTTTTTTTCCTGGCTGACAACTCCTTGAGGATTTTGGGAGGGGAGCTGGTACAGAGGAGGACACAGGCACCTGTGTCTGGCAGTGGCTAACAGGGTGCTGTTAATTCATCACTTCAGTATTAATTAAGCTGAGCATGATCTGAGCAGCAGAGTGGGGCAAGGTCCCAGCACACAATGAGAAACAACAGCAGCATGAGAAAAGCACTAAGGGCCATATTCTGCCTCTGGAGCTAACGTGCTGGCTTCAGAAGGAGCCAGGGGACAGGCCCAAAAGTTTAGTACTTCTCCGAGTGAAGTATAAAAGTAATTATGAGCTTGGCCTGGGGCACTCGGTGCTGAATTCGTAGCCATCTGATGTTAATGGCCTGAAGTTAAACTTCAGGCAAATGTTTCATTTCATTTATTATTTGTCAGGAAGGTCCCTGGCCAGTGACTGCAGGTTTCCTCGTTGGTTGTGGAGCTTTGTACCTGCTGCCTCACCGAGGGACAGGGGGGAGGCAGCAGCCCCAATGCTGCTCTGCCTTGACTTTAAGCAAGTGGCACCGCGCATCAGCAGTGAGGGACTGTGTGAAGACCATGGAGGAATTGAGAAGCCGAATATAATATGTATCGTCCCATTCTTTTCACTTCCCTGGCATTAAATTTAATCTTCATAAAAACTGCTGCCCAGCAGCCTATTGAATGGCTGTGCTCCTAAGACAAAAAAGTTCCGATGCTGAAATGTACTCCTAGTGTTGTCTATTCACAAAAAAATGCTGGTTTTAGGCTCTTGGTTAACACAGCCCTTTCCCAGGCTAAGACTGGGTAGAAGGCCTATGTGGAAAGCATATGCTTTTTTTGTTCCAACTGAAATTTTACAGAGAAAGCCTTCCTATCCCAAATGACAGGGACAGATGTTCAGTTTCTGATGGGACCCTCTTTGGTCTCCGATTTGCTCTGCTTTGGAAGTCTCCATCTGGGAGCAACCAGTGGCCGGTGCCAAGAGGTGTATTGGGCAAACAGAGACACAGAAGACCGTGACATGATCAGCTATGTTGGTAAGGGGAATCATACAGATAGCAAAAGTGACAAACAAGATATCAGGTTCGTCTGAGAACTCCAAGATAAACTCCACTACTTACTAAAATTTCTGATGGAGATTTTTAGTCATTGCTGTGCAGCTCAGAAAGCAGAGTGAGCATTACTCACTAAGCATGAGAAATTGGAGCAAGAAGTGGCACAGAACGATTCAGCCTGCTTCTGCACAGACATTCAGGCATCTCCATTAAAAATTTTGGGTCAAAACTCAAACGTTCCGCATGGGAAAGTCTCCCTTCTCTGTTTTCCTCGCTGTGGTCCAAGTACAGCAGCTGAAATACAGCTTGTGATGGCCATCAGAGTTGTGCTTGTGGATCAAAATAATTTTTCAGCAAAAATACTTCAGTTCTTTTTTTTCACCATAAAACCCCCAATTACTTAGGGTAGGGGGTGCTTATTTTGCTTATCTTCAAACTGCCCAGTAACCATATTGCCACAAAAGAAGCAGAAGCAGTAAAGATGAAAAGTCACTTTAAAAACTCACTTTCCCCCTGCAATCTTAGCCTCCCAACGTCTTTGCCATCTATTCCCCCATAGTTTTATGTGAGACTCTCTCCCCTTAGGGTAGGTTGTTGTGGCATGGAAAATGCTCGGGTTTGCGTTTTCGATGGTAAGTGCTAATCACTGCAATCACACTGAGGAGTTTATCTGACCTTTAACCTTCATGGTATGCTGGTGGTCTCCCTTGATGGTTTTGAACAAGTTTTGCATGAGGTCACCCTTGGCAGGGCAGCTTAGTAACTTGCCATGTATTTACTGTAAGCTGTCTCCTTGCATGCTACTGATGAGTTTGCTCTTGGTTTTTTGCACATTACCTTCACAGAGGCATCAAACTCTGACAACATAGAAATTTCCAGAGGTAAATTTTTATCTGTAAGGTGCAGAACATAACCATACCGATCACTTTCTTTCTCCTCCTTGTCCCTCTCCCAAGACTGTTGTTCACCAGGATGCCCATGTTATGCTCCACTGTTGTTTGTGGAGCTGTGGCTTATTTCAAGACCTGTTGGGGAAGAAGCATCCTCACACCTGCACAGCCTCAGCTTTGCATCACTGTTCAACTAGTACCTTTGTCTTCTACAGTTTTTGCCAGAATCCTGAAGGCTCCTGAATCCCAAAATATCACCTTTGGGTCTGTGGTGACATTGCGGTGCACAGCGACCGGCATTCCAGTCCCCACTGTCACCTGGCTGGAAAATGGGAAAGCTGTAAGTGCCTCTTTTTTCATGCTTTTGGCCTCGGAGGACTGCTAGCATCCAGCAGCACAGCCCAGGGATTAAAATGCAGGACAGGGAGCCAGGGCCCGTGCTTTCTTTTCCTGCTTTACTTAGCATCTTGCTGTGCAACCAAGTTGAGCCTGCCTTGACTCCCTGCTGCAACTTTATACTCTGCAAAACACTGTGCTCCTTCTCCAGGGTGTTGTGTGGGTTAATTTATTAGGGTCTGGAAAGCTCAAGATGAAGGATGCTTTGAATGCTTACAGCCTTCCTCCAAGCCAGTGTTTCTAGGACTTCATTGTGGGTTTAAGTATTTCTGCAACCACCTTTCCTCTCCTTTCTCCTAACAATAACATGGCAAAATTGCTTATTTGGCAAAATGTCTTGTTTGACAAAATAACACAAACTGAGATAGTTAGGCAGAGTGAACTGTCTTGAGGCAAAATACCTGTGGGACAGCATATATGCACAGCATATTTGCAGATGGATACATCTGAAATTTTCTAGACTGATCTAGGTGACACGCTGAAGTATGTCACCAATTTATCCCTGACTAGAGGCATGCTCTTGAGGAAGGCACACCCCCTTTAACAGCGGACACCAAGAGCTACAAGAAGTCCACTGTTTCTCACAGGGAATTGGTCTGTGGTCTAATTATCCCAACCATTTAAAATAGGTTCCTGCTCTGAATTCGTCTGGCTTTCATGTCCATGTGTAGGCTATTGCAATGCCTTCCCTTCAGCTGAACCAAAGAGCCACTGGACACCTGATATTGCCTTCTCGAGAGCGAGCAGTGCACCGCCGTCACAGCAGTTCTGCATCCTGAACCTGTCATGGGTTTTCTCTAGTCTTCATATGTTTATGGTGGACATGTTTTATAGTCTCTGTGGTCTTTCAACAGCTTTTTTAAGGAGATGGGCCCCAGAGCTTGATAGTGTGGAGGCAGGTGGAGCAGCCGCTCCGTGCAGGCCAGCAATTTGCCTCCACTGTATTTCACTGACCTTCTGTCAACATCAAGTCCTTCTGTTCAGTGGCTGGCCATGACCATTCCTGTGGACTTGCTTGTCCGACAGGACCAATAAATCCTCTCCCTCAGGTTCCTTACTTCAGGAGCCTAGCCCCATCCTGGTCTGTACCCCCTCTTTCCATGTAATAAAATACATTGCTAAGGAGCCTGGAGTGCTCTGCAGGCTGTGTTGTCTTCCTTATCTCCTCTAATCCTTATTGTGTCCTCCAGCCTGATTAGGGCTAATTTTCTATACTCCCTCGAGGTCGCTATGGAGAACAGCAAAGGGAGCAGATCAGCCTCTGCAGAACCCGGTAGGTCTTTGGTAGATTCTGGGGGTAATTACTTTGAGACAGCTGTGGCTGTTCATTCAAGACTTCTTCCCCATTGGGGAAGAAACCTTTTGTAGGGTCTGGGGTCACTGGCAAGGGCACAGTATTTCTGGAGCACAGTCCCATGCTCTGCCAAGCTCCCAGCAGTGCATGGTCTTGCAGAGAGCTGCACGTGAGAGGATGCTCAGCCCCTGCCTGGGGCCGCTACCTGGCTGGCCAGATCTTCTCTGCCCCATTCCTCCCTGTGAGGCAAAGCCTGGTCCCAGGAGGGTGGTGCTCCCAGCTGCCTCATTTTAAATGTGGCAAGGAGACCTCAACAAAAGCCCATCTCTGGGGAAGTGGGGGGACTAGAGAGCCTATGTTTGAGCTCTGGCTCATGAGTAAGCAACAGTGAGTCATTTGAAGATGAAATGTGCCTGCAGCATTATGGTCTCTGAATGCTGACCTGTAATTGTGCTGAGGTTTAAAGAGTGGGAATCTGCTGATGTTATTGAGCTGCCTTTGAAGAGAAGGATGGAACCTCCTCTGTGCAGCAGCTGCCTTGCCTACCTAAACAAAAACACAATTCCTTTTCCTCTCACTATGAGTTGCTGGGCATCATGGACTTAAGCTATAGTTTTCTGCACTGCAAAGAATAAGTAAGTGAGCCAGGTGTGAAGATGTGAAAAGGTCTCTGCTTTGGTGGTGGCTGAGGTGGCATTTTAAAGGCTAAAAAAAGACCTGCTGGAAAGAAAATTTCAGGGAATGCGTTTGAAAAAAGGGAAGGGAAACAATTAACACAAGGGAATGGCTTGAGATTCCCAGCAGACAAACCAGCAGCTGGCCAGTGTGGAAGTCATAGGCATCACGACCTGATGCTTTCACCTGTGATTTTCCACAGTGCGTGTACTGTTTGCACTGCTCGCAGCTACCTCAGGGCCCTTTTCCTCGTGCGGCCCAAGCGGGAGGAGCGATCCTGGCTCTCAGTGCTCACTGGCACAGTCCAGAGCTGCCAGGAGGGGAGATAACAGGGCAGGGTCGCCCCAGGCCTGAGGGGCAAGGAGGGAGAGAGGTCAGCACAAGTGGCTCAGGGCAGGTGGCCACCTCTCCTGAGAGGATGCTGAGAGGTGGGGGCAGCCTGTAAAGAAATTTCTCTTTTCCACTAGGAAGGTTCCAGAAGCGTCCTAGTTCTGAGTGGTTTCTGGGGAGAAGAAAGTTCAAAAAATAAATCTGACCAGCACTGTAACAAGTGAAGGCGTGATATAACACTGATGCATCCCTCCATGCTTTTTTTCAGTTTTCACTGTTAATATCCTTGGGAGCAGACACAGATCCCTTTACATTCATGTTTCTACTAACTTCCAGGGAGATCAGATTGATCCCTCTAACCTCTCAGATAGATGTGTAGGCAGAGTGCTTTGCTGGGACAGATCCAGGGAGACAGCTCTTGCTGTCCTTAGGGCCAGTTTGCACCAGTGGGATCCATGAGCAACCACACCTTTCTTGAATTACACTTGGTGCTTCCTATCAGTATGAAAGGTAGAGCAGGCAATGCCACTCCTTCCTATTGCCTTTGTAAGGTAGAGCCTTGGTATACCAAGTCCTCCTACATTAATGAATGCCATATGAGCAGGAAAGACTTGAGGATAAAATCAAGCCCAAGTGGCCAAAATCAGCAGGTTCCAAGCTCATTTACCTGGGAATTTCTGACCTGGGAAAAGAGATGGCCAAAACCAACCATGTCTGCAGCCCCTTCCATATCTCCGTGTGTGAGATAAGAAGATCTACCAGGTACCTGCCAAAGTGTTGGAGCCAGAGCACTTCCTTTGCTCACGGCTGCTTTGGAACTGTGGCAGTAGTTACATTACTCCAGAATCAAGAACTTCCAAGCTATTTCATTTTCTCCCTCTGTATAGCCAGGGTCCACAAAGCCACCTCGTGTCCTTCCTTGCTAAGGCATGAATAGGCAAACAATCTACTAGAAGAGGTCCTGGAGTGATTAGCCAGCTCAATTACATGAGCAAACCTGAGACTACAGCCCTCTGGAACTGAAAATTAATTGCAAAAGTATTGCTGAAGTCTGAAATAGGAGAGGTCTTTAACATTTGCTTTTGTCTGTGAAGTCAGCTGCTATGAAAGCACCAAAATAACACCAGCAGCTTTAGCTCTCTGCCATTTCTATCTGCTTGCTACATCTTTCTCTGCCAATTTAAATGTCTAGGTCTAGGTCTCTTAGATTTTTCCCTTGGTTTATTTGTTTGCCTTCGTTGGAAACACCACTGCACTCAGCTTTTCACTCTCTTAGGTTTCTGCAGGGTCTATAGCAGAAAGCGTCAAAGACAGAGTGGTTGACTCCAGACTGCAAGTGTACGTCACCCGACCTGGCCTGTTCACTTGCCTTGCGACGAACAAACACAGCAAAACTTTTGGAGCCGCAAAAGCCGCAGCAACCATCAGTGTTTCAGGTATGCTGGGTTAAAAAATGGGTTGTTAATTTTTTATTCTTGCAATTGCAGTCCTAGCTTCTCTGCTGGGGGAGAGGGAAGAGGTGTGAAGTGCTCTGGAAGAGGAGGGAAAGCCTTGGAGAGCTGATAGCGTGCAAGGGGCTAAATCTGAGTACAAGTATATTGTCCGCCAGGCTATTTCCTCATATATTCTTACACTTCGGAGACTGGCACAGCTGTCATTTCCTGAATGTTTGATGCCATCTTGTACCTTGTGTCCCAGAAGCATAGTTGGTAAGTTCATCCATGAGGAGGAAGTCATGGCCATGACCCAGCATTGGTATCACCTAACAGCAAGGTGAAAATAGCTTTCGTGAGCCCTTTGGCTTTTCAAGGGGTTGCATCTACAAAGCAGGGAGGTTGCTGTTGGAGCAGTACCCCACTGTGCCTGGGGTAACCTCTGCTCCCAGGGACATCTTCCAAATGGAGAAAGGATGGTCCAAAGAGGAGAACTGCCAATGGTCTGAGCTAGCTGACAGCATTTAACACACCAAGAGAAAGGTAGCAGCTTGTGCCTTCCCTCTTGGGATAGGCAGGGAGGTTTAGTCAGAGGAAAGAGGAATTACCTGGGACTCCAGGCACAGGGTGGTAGTCCTGGTCCTGCCCTTAACCAGACATGCATCTGCCCCTTTCTCTGTGCCTCAGCTTTCAGTTGAGAAAATAACCATGCCCTTTCTTACACTGGGCATTGAGACCTAGCTGCAAGCTCTGCCCCATAAAGAACTCAGCACTTGATACTGTATTTCACATCCCTGCTTCTGCTTTTAGCCCAGGCAAGGCTTTGACCCACAAAGCAGAGCTGCAAATGCCGTTTGGAGGGCAGGTGTTTTAGGCTGGTGGGAGAAGCTGCACTGCCCTCCTCCAGCCTGCCTGTGCTCAGCAAGAGGGGAGCAGCCAACTAGACCTGAGCAGGAGCCTGCCTTGGCCTCATCCCAGCTCCTGAGGGTCCCGTGGCAGAGCTGTCCCGGTCCTTGGCCAATGCTCAGTGCCTCCTCCCCGTGCCAGCACAGCCTAGCTCCCCACGGCTGTGTGTGCTGCTCCTCCAGCCCGGGTTTCTCCCACTTGTTATAGCTGCTGCCTGCAGTAATGGGTGCGTGGATGGCTTAAACAGAGGATTGTCAGTTACGTAGGACCCAAAGGATAAGGGTAAAGGTGTGCGTTTAGGTGTCATAGTCCGCCTCAGCAAGAACCACAGTCAACAACCCACTGCCTCCTCCTCATTCCCCCTCCTTGTACAGTATCCCGTGCTGCCAAACTCTTTTTCCCTATAAGAAGTTGCAAAATAAGGTCAGAGTTGAGCTGCATCCTTTTCAGAGAGCTTACAGGTATCAGATGGATGTCCTAGCATCTTAATTCCCACATCAGAGGCGGCAATGAAGTGTCACTGATGTCTTTTCCATTTCTTCTTTCTCCTTTCTCCTGGCTCATCACAATTCCCGGATCTGGCGCCTCCTGGCAGAGTGGAGGTAAGAATGAATTTCTGTGGCTGCCTTGGGATTTTCTCTGGGCCAGGGAGGAGAACAAAGATGAACCAAGGCTATATGGTTAATTTTGCTTAAATGAGGGGAGAGGATTTCTGGATGCCAAGCATGCAGATGAGGTTCATGTGAACGGAACACTATGCTTCTTTGTACAGACGTGATTGGAGTCTGGGACCAGGTAGATAAGGATGTTTCTGTATCAAGCAAGCAGTGAATCACACATCAGTAAGGGTGTTTAAAATATGGTAGTGGGCAGAATATTCTGGAGTAAATTGTGTTCACAGTTACACATGCACAAATTCACTGACCTTATAAATTTATAGGCAAAAGCTTAACTGTAAGCTGAACTCCTGTGTGTATGCAACAAATAAATGTATTTTGGTTTGGTGATCACCAGATTAGGGTGATTAGAGAAGTTTAGACATTTATACCAAGCAGAGTTACGCATGGGTAAAGCCACTTGTATGTGATCAGACAGGCACTTTTGCTTAGTATTTTTTGAGCACTAAACAATTTGGCTGTTTGTTGTTGTTGTTGTTTTTAGAGCCCTAGCATGTTTCTACATGCTGGACTTTCAGATCAGTCTGGAAGGAAAATGAGAGGGTTAGCTTGGGAGGAGGGCTGGGAGCTACTGGTCCTCAGAGCAAAGAGCAGAGCCTGAGAAAGTCTGAGCAAATGGCTTTGCCACTCTGCTGACGCAGGCTGCCTGCCAAGGCCCTTGCCTCCCTCGCAGGCGCTTGCAGGATTGATTCAGGAAGTTTGTAAGTGATTTAGTGACCACCCGATGATGATGGCAGACTTAAGCCTTACACCTGCACCCGTGTAGGTGTGACAGGCATGGAAACAGTAATCAAATGCTCAGCCCTTCTGTCCCACAGCTGTTCTCAACATTTGCCTCATGAAATTCCCTTTATGTGACAAGACATTGTGAGAAATATGTTGTGGCTGCCTCTCCATCACAGCCTGGTCTGTGACTCCCTGCAGGTTTTAGAAAAGTGAGGAATTACTTTTTTTAACACAGTATTAGTGCTGGTGGCCCTTGTCAGGCTGCTTCCACAGCCCACTGAAGTCAGCGGCACAGCTGCCACATGCACGCCTGTGCCCTCTTTTGCCTTTTGGGGCACGGGAAGGATACATCTTTCAGATTAACAGATCAAGAAAATGTGAATGACATGACCGCTGCCATGCCAAGGACAGCTCTAGCAGGGAGCTGGGGACAGCGTGGTGCTGTGGGGAAACTTGCTCCCTGCCAGGGAGATGTCACAGGCTGTGGGGCGGGCACGGGGTTCTGGGGAGTGCCTGTGTCACGTGAAGGGGTGTCCATGGAGCCTGGGGTGATGCAAGGGCTTACAGCTTCACCGCCATTTTGGTACTACCTCAAGGAATTGGTGCTTTCCTGTATTTTTTAGCTGATGTGACATATAGGAAAAAATAATAATTAAAAAAAAAATTGACATGGAGCCCAGAGTCGTGCAGCTAAACCAAGGCCAGAGAGGGTTATCTGCAGAGAGTGGCATCTGAAAAGCAGAAATTTGGGCATCCTGTACAATCCCTTGTCCTTGTAGCTCCAGCTTCCCAAAGAAAAACAGCAAGCACTCCCAGGGTTGACAATGGGCCATTATTTGGACAGGGGAAAGAAATAAAAGGCAAAGATACAAATAGCTCTGCTGGCTACTCCAAATGGTTGGCGTGTTGTGAATTGAACTCCCTGACCCCAGTTAAACTGACCGAATGAGCGGTGGGGACAACTGCACCCAGCCCTCCTCCCTCCACAATTTGGCCATCCCCTGCACACAGGGGAGGCTGTTGTCCCATGTTTCCCCAATTCACGGCAGGCACTGCATCCTGTGGGCTGCCGGAGCAGAGGGCAAGTCCTCACCCACAGACCTTGCTGCCGTGGGACGGCTGTGGGAGCTGCTTGGAGCACGGCTGACCTGTGCATGCCCTTGCCCTCCTGCTCCCTTTTGATGGCTGTGGGGAAGAAGGGAGGGAGGAATGACAACTGTCTCCTGCTAGATGCAAAAAACACGGGAAAGATAAATAAACGGCCAACAAAGGAGCCAACCCTGCTGTGCTTCTTATTGCTCCGGCAGAGTTCTGGCCCCATGCTTTGTAGCAGGAATTTGCAAAGTGAGAGATACGGTGACGAGAGGATGGACCTTGCAGAGAAGCACCAGAAGGAAAACTCCAGAGGCTTGTGCCTTCCTCCTCTGTGTGTCTCCTACCTAAATGTGTGTAGAAGCGAGGCAAGGTCGGGAGGGGTGCAGGAGCTGAGGAGGGGCAGGCAGGAGCTTGGCTGGGCTGATCTTATGAAGAATTTCCTGGCACATGTTATATGGGACTCACCTGGCTCCCACTGATCGAGTCCATCTAAAATTAAACTGTTGCTAGTCAGGAGAGCAAAAAATCCTGAGCTACCACAGATGTACAGCAAGCAGCGTGGCTGATCTCTTCTGCAGGGAAGCAGGAAAACAAAACATTTTCCCATTAGAGCCGAGGGGCAGGGCAAAGAGCCATGGTAGGTCACAGTTGTACATAGTTGCTTAGTCTTCTTGCCTGCTTAAAATGCCAGCAACCCTTGGCTGGAGCCTCAGCCCTGGAGCTCCCCAGGAGGGCCCAGTGCTCACACTGAGGTTCCTTGCAGAAGTTTTATTTTTGGGTGGTATTAGCTGTTTTTAGTGTTTACAACCATCTGCCCTCTCCTCCACCCTCTGTTAGCTTTGCAGATGCCACTTTATTCAGAAACAGAGCCTAGGCATCCTGCTGCTGTAAGTGGTTAGGGCTGTGAGCTTACTGTGTGTGTATGCTCTTGTCCTCCACAGCAAGATGTACAAGGGTGATGCAGGCTACTGCAGCACGTACAGAGGTGAGGTGTGTAGTGCTATCTTGGCGAAGAATGCTCTTGTTTTCTTCAACTCCTCCTATGCTGACCCAGAGGAGACCCAAGAGCTGCTTGTGCACACTGCCTGGACTGAACTGAAAATGGTGAGTTCATTCTGCCAACCAGCTGCTGAGTCTCTGCTGTGTAACTACATCTTCCAGGAGTGCAATCCCTCGGGAGCTGGGCCAGCTCCAAAACCAGTGTGCAGGTAAATTTTAAAAAATGCTCATCTTTCACTTTCATTTCATGGGGATTTGTAAGCAGCAGGAGAGTGGTGAGGGTCTGTCCAGAACTGCAGTAGTAGAACTGAATGAAAATGGGTACTCTATGTTTGCATGGGTTTTCCCTTTGCTCTCTCCTCTCTACACACAAAGATGTGATCCAGCTCTCCCTGTGCTCACTGCTAGGGTACAACTGACTTCCAGGCCTAGAGGTCTGTGTTATATCAGGCTTTTAGTGGACTGTGTTGAAAAGAAATATACACTTGAATGACATAATTGATTTAAATAATTAACATATTGCTATCGGTTAAATCTTACTAGTTTAGTATGTGCTCATTATTACTATCAAAAGTAATTGCTTGTTTGGAATTTTGACTAAATATGGTCACAATGTGTGCAACAAATCTGGCCAAGGCAATACACTAATCATTCAGCACTTCCTATCCCGACAAAGATGAAACAGAAAAAGACTACACCAGAGACACTGCCAGTGTAATTGTACCTGCTAAAGCAAACCTCCCATCTGGCTCTTGTATCCTCCCATATGCAGAGAAATGTGCATTGAAACAGGGCTGGTAGGGAACTCGAGGAGTTCAAAGCATCTCCCACTACAGCTAATCCACTGCCGACAGGTGTCTGTGCAACATGTCCCAGCGACAGAGTCACTGCTCACTCCCCGTCTGACCTCCTGAGCAGCCCTTCCCTCATTGTTCCTTGCTCTCCCACCATGGCCATGGAGGCAAGTGTCTTCCTTTTCTCTTTGCAATGAGATTTCAAGTCTTCCTCTAGTTTTCAGACGAGAACAAAGCATTTTTTTTCCAAGCTCTTGCCCATAGCTCTTGCTTTTCCAGCCTCTGAAGCTTC